>JANSMC010000139.1:0-60357 GCA_029299015.1 Ophiostoma montium
AGGTTGGCTAGGATGTGGCTGAAATGTGGCTGTGATTTGCCTACTCTAGACTAGCGTATGCCTTATCGGTTGCTAGGGGATACGGATAAGACTAGATAACGAGTAGCCAATCAGAGCGCTAGAAAGGCGCCCCATTAGGTGGATACAACGTCCAAATAGTAAAAACACAACGTCCAAATAGGCGGACTCAAAAAAAAAAGACGAAGCGAGTGGCTTGCGGTGCGACGCGACGACGTCGGCGACAGATGGAACTGCCAACACGGCAACGCGTACTGAGTACTCGTACAGACGCCACGATGGACGACGACTATCGATCCTGCAAGCATCAAGCATTAAGCACACTACAAAGTACTCAGTATCGGATGAGAACGAAACAATATGCAACCACTACGGCCACCCCTCGTCTGATCCTTCACGCTTCAGAGCATAGCGACGTCGCATTCCACGAATTACGGACCACGCAGGTTGTACTCGTACTCGTAGTACGCGCTTTTCGTACTTTTCGCCGTTTCCCAGAAATATGCATACTTCATACATACTTCGTATTCAACTGTTTGTGCAGTTTTTTATGCGCCTTGCAGCCACGTAGATGGCCAACGCGTACGGAGTACGGAGTACAACAGAGACATCACAGCCGTCAACCAAGTGTAACAAAGGTGACAATGCCGTGCCACTTGACCCGTCACGTGATGTTTACCTCGGGTGCAAATACCGTGTACGAAAAAACGAAAAAAAGACGAAAAACGGCTATGCCCGTCCTCCAATAACAACTCTCCCGTTGCCCAGTGGACCCGTCGCCGCCTGTTTGCCCATTCCGTGCATGCTCCGTACTTTTGTACTCCTCCTCCAGACTGTACTCCGTACGCTGCTCCGTATGGAGAGCCCGGCGCATGCAATCTACTGTACATAAGTGGAGCTCATTTGTTGATTTTTTCGCTCGTTTTTTTGCTCTGCTCTGGCCCTTTTCGACGCCGACGCCGACTTTTTCTCTCCATCGCGGCCCGACACTTGTTTGCACACTGCATTTTACGACACACACGGCACATAGCAGCAAACGCGGCAACGACCGGGACGACACAACTTGGCTTGGGATTTTCGCCTCCTCTCGCACGCTCTCATCCTCTCATCCGTCTTCTTTCTGGTCTTCCATCTGACCTTTTCTCTCTCACTCTCACTCTCACTCTCACTCTCACTCTCACTCTCACTCTCACTCTCACTCTTGACTCTCACCGACTCTTTCATCTCCCGTCTTTTCTCTCTCCCTCCTCCGTCTGTCCTTTGTTCATCGCATCTCTTATTGATGTCTTTGAGCTGCTTAATCATAATCACTTTAATATCATAACCCCTACGGTACTCTGTACTCTTTACTCTGTACATCCTCCATCCTCCATCCTCCTTTCTTCCTCATCGGCTCATCTCATCCTCCCGTCTCTGCCCAAGACACAGCCTCCTCGCCAGCCTCATTTTCACCTCCTTGCCCGCCAATTCTTCCGTCATACCAGTCGGGTCCACTGCGGAATACAACGTGCTTATTTTATTGCATTCTAGACTTGGAACGCAAACGCAAGCAAACGCACAGCAAAAGACGCACAGCAAAAGACGCACAGCAAAAGACGCACGTCAAAACGACGCACGTCACGGCCACAAAAAAACGACTCGACCTCATTGGGCACCAACCACAGCTCGGGTCCGGCACCACCACTGGAGCACCACTGCATCACCACTGGAGCACCACCACTGCTCCGTCGTCCACCGTCTCCTCTCTCTGCTGCATCACCCGCCTATCGCCTGCACCTGCACTGCACGCACTGCACGCAACTGCGTTCCCCAGACTTGCGACGTGTCCCTACCGCCCTACCGCACATCAACGAGAGCCGCACACCATCCAGCCAAACGCTCGTGTTTCTCTGCATCATTTTCTGCATCTCGGCAAGATGGTCTCCTTTCAATGCGAGGTACGTGATCTCAATCTCCTCGGGCTCCCGTCCTAGATGCCAGATGCCCATCTCCCACCATATCCCGTATCCCAAAAGCCCATCATGCCCCAAGCCGCCCAAAGCCGATTTTCTATGCCGGCTGTGCCCTACCCTACCTGCCTGCTTGCTGCTGCCCGGCTGCCCTGCTGCCCAATCCCCTCTGCGCCCCATTATCCATACGGCAGGACCCCTGTCCGTTACGATAGTCATGCCGTTGCCGTTGCTCTATTCCTGTCGCCGTTTCCTCATGCACTATCTGCACACCCCCCTGACACCCCCCTCCTCCTCCTCCTTCTCTTCGTGTCTCGCGGGACGCTGCACGCCCCCCCCTCCTCTCAAGTGCTCTGAGGCCATCGCTCTTTCCTGTCGTGTCGTCAGACGCGCGCTTTTCCTCTTTCCTCTTTTCCCTCTTTCCTCCTGTCCTCTCTCTATCCCGTCTCCCCACTTGCACGATCGACGCCCCAAACAGCAAAAACACACCCCCTTCCCTTCCGTTTCGCTCCTCTTTCCACCTCCCTCTTACCCGTTCTGTCCCTGTCTCGCCTGTGTTTCCACGCTCTGCCTGCCTGTGCCTGCCTGTGAGCCGCCTCGTTCTTTCCTCGCACACACACTGCTCATTCCCTGTTTTCCTGTTTTCCTGTTTCTTCATTCTCGCTCCTGCTCTCACTGCGCCGTACTCGGTACTCCGTACTCAGTATTCAAATATTCCCCTCTTTTCCGCTTCCTTCCGCGTCCTTTTCTGTAATACTCATAATTCCCTTGCTTCCTGCCCCCCCCCGGTCAAATACCAAACGCCCAGCCCAAAGCTTCGTCACAGCCCACTCGTCATCCACCTCCATTCCAAGCGTCCACTGCCCTAAAAACAGTCCCTGTCAGTTATTGTCCGTTTGGGTCCTCTGGGTCAGTCGTCACTAGTCAGGGCGCTCTGGTCACGCAACCCAGTCTTAGCCGCTCAGCCTCTCTATTTCCCTCTTTATCATACCATCCCTCCCCCCTTCTGTTTACACTCTCTTCATATTCTCTCATTCTCTGAAAACCTTTACATCACAGGCTATTCTCTACCACTCGCACATCTCTCCTGTCTTCTCTCTCCTCTCACCACTTGATACTCGCTTCTCACCACCTCCATTACTCCTATTCTCTACATCGCCTCTAACATCTCAGAACTGTGGCGACGTCTTGACCAAGAAGAAGCTTGATCCCCACAGAGGCCGCTGTCGTGGTGCCACCTTTTCGTGCATCGACTGCATGGTCCATTTCTACGGCACCGAATACAGATCTCATACGGTACGTCTCATGCGTCCTCGTGCTTCTGTTACGAGTACCATGCTGACATTCTAGGCTTGCATGACCGAGGATCAAAAGTATCAGGGCGCACTCTACAAGGACAACAACAAAAACAAGAACAAGAAAGCCCGCATCAACCCGCCCAACAGCGCCGAACAGGAGAGCACCAACCTCTTCCACCCGACGCCTTCCGCTGCCATTCCTCCCGCGGCCCCTGCTCCTCCCCCGCCTCAGCAAAAGAAAATGGCCGCCGTCGCCCACCTCCACAGCGCCTACATTGAGGACGTCCCCGAAGAGCTCGAGGCCTACCTCGTCCCCGATGACGACGACCACGCCAGCCGCTCTGACGACGACGCCCCGCCGCATGCGCCCACACCACCCCCCATGTCCGAGGGTCCCGTCAACGTCTTTGACTTTCTCGACACGAGCGCCACGCCCAACGCCTCCAACCTCGCGCTGGCCAAGGGCGCAAACGTGAACCCCAAGAACGTGCGCTATGAATATGACGACAATGATGTCAACGACTTTATTGAGGCGACCGAGAGTGCCGGCAAGCAGCAGCTCATGCACTACGACGCCGCGGCCACCATGGCAGCCACCAACGCCATGCAGTTCCACACCCCCGCGCCCGCTAGCCGCGAACGGGAACGCGAGCGGGAGCGTGAGCGTGAGCGCGAGCGCAAAAAGAAGGCAGACAAGGAGGCCAAGGACAAAAAGGACAAGAAGCGCAAGCGGCTCTACCTCGAGCTCAACGAGCAGGTCATGACCGATGCGCCGCCTGTCCTGCACTCTGGTCTCACGGGTGGCCTGGACCGCCTGTCCACCAGGCCGCCCACGTTCCCGCCGTCGCCTGCGTCGGCCGAGACACCAGCCAGCCCGCTCAAGAAGGCCAAGTCGAGCAAGCACCACAAGTCGAGCAAGCGCCACGCGTCGGAGAGCTCTATTGCGACCACTGGGCTGTTTTCGATCCTGTCGGCCGGCAACAAAAAGTCCAAGAAGCGCAAGGACCGCCGGTCGGTGTCGCCGTCGGGCGAGAAGAAGAAGCACCGCAGCTCGCGCCACAAGGAGCACAAGGACAGCAAAGACAAGGACAGCAAGGACAAGAAGGACGCGCCCAAGCTGCTCGAGTACCATCCGTCGGACAAGAAGGACGACAGCGCCGCTGCCGCCGAAGCCGGCCAGATGATTGTGTACAAGCCGCGCGCCGACCTGTTCCTGAGCTTTGTCAACAAGGGACCCGAGAGCGACCGCGGCTGCAGCATGAACAAGGCGCTCAAGCGCTTCCACCGCGAGCGGTCGGCGTCGGGCAAGTCGCTGCCCAAGACGGACGAGGAGAAGGAGCTCTTCCGGTCGCTGCGCCTGCGCAAAAACGACCGTGGCGAGATTGTCCTGTTCTGCGTCGACGACGAGAAGTGATCTATTTCTTCCTTCTCTGTATTTGTTTTACTATCTTGGTTCGGAGTTTGGCGCATGGGATCTACAGATTTGATACCTTTATCCTTTGATGGCTCGAGGCTTCCGAGCCATCAAACGATTCGATGAACCACCATCGACGATTGGCATCCGCAGACGGGTGTCACCATCCGCCTCGCGTCGACAGCCATCTTTTATCTTGCAACCAGACACTGGCACAGCAGATTTTGTTTCGCACCTTTTGGTCTACACTGCAGATCAATGGAGATCCAGACCTTTTTTGTGTATATTTCTCTTGTTTTCCTTTCCTTTCTGGGAGTCGTGGCCGTAGACCGGCTGGACACCGGAGAACGGCGGAGCGGCGGACGGAGCGGAACGGACGGAAGGTTAGAGGGAGCGAACCGAAGCCTCGCTACGGACTGGGGTTGGAAGGGAATGGGGACGGAGACCGGCGCGTCTACCGGAGAGCTGTATTTGTTTTGTACTTATTACGCGGCTGTCTTGTTTCTCACGTGTACTTGTTACATCTTGGCTGTTTATCTCTAATTTCAAGATACAGTGTTGTTACATTATCATTACAGTTTTGTTACATTATTCATTACAGTTTTGTTTGGATATTGAGTCTTGATGATTATGAAGTCGTGATGATTGACAAATTAATTTGCTGAAATGCACTATGTTACGCTAAATTACAGGGCTCGTAGAAATGGCTGACACCTAAAAGGTAGGGCTTGCAGGCAGGGGCAGGCAGGGCTACAGCGCCCGCAGAGGGAGAAGGTGCTGGGGCTGGGCGGCCCGGCGGCACAGCGGGCACTCTGGCTTCTCGCGCACCCAGTCGCCGATGCAGCGCCAGCAGAACACGTGCCCGCACGGCGTCGCCGCCGGGTCCTTCATCAGCTCCAGGCACAGCGTGCACTGCCGCTGCACGCGGCTGCCCAGCCACCGCATCGTCTGCGGCGGCGCCAGGTCGAACCGGCACCCGGGCTCGCCCGTCTCCGGGTCCAGCGGCGTCGCGGGCGTGTGCGTCATGGCGGCGACCGAGGATGATGGTGCGGGAGTGTCCTTGTCGGAGCCGGTGCCGAGGAGCAGTTCGTTGTTGGCCGTGTACGAGTCGTGGCTAAGGCTGACCTCGAGGGGGGGGGTGTGGTGGGAGGTGGTCGCCGAGGAGGAGGTGGACGAGGTCGGTGTGGGTGAAGAGGCCAACGTCTCCCGAACGTGCATATACCCCTGGACACCTATCTGCAGCACGAGCAGCGCGCCCAGCACCTCGTACCCGACAACATCGCCCGACGACGACCCGCCGCCGCTGGCGTCCCCGCTCTGGTGGTGGTCGTGGTCGTGCTGCGCGCGCCGCCGCGTAAACACGTACCGCAGGCCCAGCAGCCGCGTCGTCAGCGTGTAGTAGGCGCCATAAAAGTAAAACAGGGCGAGCGTCACGGCGCGCACGTGCGTGCCCGACGTCAGCAGGTCCAGGTGTCGGAGCAGATAGCGGCAGACTGCGAGCGGCAGCGAGGTACCCCGGGACTTATTTTGGGCCTGCTCGTACGAGGCCACCTTGGCTTCCAGCCGCCGCCGCAAGGTGCGGCGCACGCCCGGCAGCGTGCGCCCGGCCAGGTACGGCGCCAGCACCGACGCCAGCACGTACGCGCCGCGCTTGCCGCGGGAGGCCACGGCAAATGTGCCACCACTCGAGTCCTTTGACGGCTGTCCCATCATCAAGTCGCAGTACTCCTCGCCGAGGGTGCGGCTGCCGAGCCACGAGGTCAGCCCCCAGTAGGCGAGCTCGGCAGCGGTGCGGGTCTCGGCGGCCCAGGCGTGGGCGAGGCGCCCACCGCCGAAGCGCAGGACGAGGTCGGCGAGGTCGTTGGCGAGGGTGCCGGCGAAGTAGGCGTCCTTTTGGTGTGCGCGGATGATGTCGGGGGCGGCGGCGAAGGGGTAAGGGGAGAGGAGGGCAGGAGGGGGGTGGGTGGATGTATTTGTGGTCGTGGTCGCGGCTGTGGTCGGGCTTGTTGTCGAATCTGGTGCAGATGCAGCTTGCGACGCGGACGGTGTTGTCGCGGTCGGCGAGGAGGTCGGCAACGGCGACGGCGACGCGTCGCCGGCCGGCGGAGCAGCATCAGATGACATTTTGTGACAGCCCGAGCCAATATTGACAACTAGCGCATGAAAAAAAGTCGAGTTGAGTTGTGGACAGTCGAATTGAGAGCCGTCGCGTCGTGTTGACGATGCTGGTGGAAACGGGGTCAACTAAGCCTCGGCACCAGCCTTGCACGGGCTGATTATGTAACACAGCACTACGAGAGTACATAGGTACAGGCAATGTACCTTTAGACGTGACGTGCACGCTAGAGCTGGTCTGCCGAAAAGGGGTGGATTAGGTAATCCTGCATTCTGACGTCGTGTTCTTTCATCATCTTTGTCTCTCTGCATCGACGACGACGACGCGCGGCACCTCACGACATCAGCCTTGGCTGTCGCTTCGGCTTGCTTTCTTTTACGTCTTTTTTTTTTCATTCAACGTCCACCAACCCACCCACCATGGACGGCGACCCGGCGGTCGAGTCCGAGCTCGATGCGTTTAGCCGCACGCTGCCGCTGCCCTACCGCGTCGGCATCATCACCGTGCTGGCCATCTGGGGCTGGGGCGCCAACCTGCAGTACCTCTACACCAAGAAAATTGACGTGCCTGCGTTGATCCGCTACCCAGGGCGGCCATCGCTGCCGGGCAGCACCGGCAATGGGTCAATTTCGTTGCCGCTGACCATGTCTTCGTCATCGTCATCCTCCTCGTCACCGTCATCGTCATCGCCCGCCCCCACGGGCACTCTGACACCTACGGCCCACTTAACCCACCACGAATCGGCCTACCGCCTGGCGACGGCGGCGTCGTCGCTGCTGGGCGGCTCGCTCGTGCTCTTTTGGCTGCTGACGCGCCGCGACCCGGCCCGCGTCATTGGCTACGACTGGCTGCCCATGACGACGCTGGCGCTGCTGGCGCTGCTGCTCGTTTTTCCCTCGGTGTTTGCGCTGCCGCCGTTTCGGATATGTTTTGGGCTGGTGCGGCAGCGGTTTGCGTCGAGATCGACATACTCCTATGGAAGACGACGCGGCACGCCCCCCGCCTGGGCTTTACCGCACGACGGCCGGCGGCGGCTAGCGGCGACGCTGCGGCGCGTCGTCGTGGGCGGGCTGGCCGAGGCGCAGCACGGCAAATTCGGCGACATTTTGCTCGCCGATGTGCTGACGAGCTACAGCAAGGTGCTGGCCGACCTGTTTGTCGTTGTGTGCATGTTTTTTTTTGCGTCGCCGGCGCGTGTTAGTCGTGGCGAGCCGTCGCCCGAGCCCTCGGCCACCGACCGGCCCGACCGCAACTGCGGCGGCGCCGTCGTCGTGCCGCTGATCATGGTGCTGCCGTTCGCGGCGCGGTTCCGGCAGTGCCTGATTGAGTACGGGCGCACGGGCGCGCGCCAGCACCTGGCCAACGCGGCCAAGTACGGCACGTCGTTTCCGGTCGTTCTTTTTTCTGCCTTGCACCGCGGGGCCAAGGCAGCAGACAGCGAGTCTGCCTCAGCGACCACGTACTACCGCCTCTGGCTGGCGGCCGTCGTCGCCAACAGCATGTACAGCTTCTACTGGGACGTCACCAAGGATTGGGACCTGACGCTGCTGAGCGGCGCGCGCGCGCGCACGGCGGCCGACCACGCCTGGGGCCTGCGGCCGCGGCTGCTGCTGGGCGGCGGGCAACCGCTGGTGTATTATGGTGTTATCGCGCTCGACCTCGTGCTGCGCTGCACGTGGTCGCTCAAGCTCAGCCCGCACCTGGACCACATTTCCGACTTTGAGAGCTCGCTTTTCCTGCTGCAGCTGCTCGAGGTGCTGCGGCGGTGGGTGTGGCTGTTCTTCCGCATCGAGACGGAATGGATCCGGACGCAGGCAGCGGCCGAGAGCAGTGGCAACGGTGGGCTGGTGGGCTCACTGTCCACAGGGATGCACCCGACCGACATTTCATTGGGCGACTACGCGGCAGGGGGCAACAAGTACGGCGACTCGGACTCGGATGCGTAGCTGCCTGCAGAAGCAGATGCAGCTGCAGTACGGAGTATGAAGGACCATCTGGTCGGGGCTTTACTACATGGACGGCGCATGGGATGTTGATTTAATTTACTCTGTATGATATATGTTTTGATTTTGTTTTGACTTCGTTGTGATCTTGTTGTAATCTTACTGTCAGATTTGAAAAACAAAATGACTAAGCATCACTGCAACTCTGCCGCCCGAGCGCGCACGAACAGGTCCGGGCGGCGCTATTTATCAGATCTCCTGTCCAATAGCGGCCGGGGCGCCTCATCTCCGGGTGGCCCGTTTCTTGGGATCTGGGAAATGTTTACGGGTCCCCTGTTGTTGCTATGATCTGTTTTGTTTTGTTGCGTTGCGTTGCGTCTGTGCTCGTCGTTTGGTCATGTTATGTTATGGATGGAGTACGAGTACTCATAATCAAAATGGTTGGTGCATCGGATCGGGATGCTACGTAAGATGAACCCGTAGATTGTCGATGGCTGTAATTTTTCTTTTTCTGGCTCGTGTTATTGTACGAGTACTCGTAATAGTTTTTGCTGCCGCCCCTTTGTTTCATGTGTCGCGACTGGCACGGCTGTGCCCTGGCATGGGCACGTCGTTGTCGTCACGGTAGGATGCCAAGCTGCGTTCCTCCCAAAATCTGCACTCACCTTTTTTATGTGAAACAATCACATCAATTATTACGTGTTCTACCAAGTAGGGTTGCACTCTGCTGAAATGAGCGCGGATCACGTTAGACAGAGCTATCGTGGAGAGCTGTTGAAGAAGAGTTGAAGTATTACCGACAACTGAAACAAAGATACTATTTGTGGAAGCAGAACAAAACATGTTCCCAACGGGAGAGCTGGTCCCTTTTCGGCATGGTTGCGAGCGTTGTTTGTTTGACACTTGGGTCGATCCCTGTTCCCGTCTGCCAGATCCCTGTCTTGGGGCTGCCGTGTGGTGCGAGTAGCGTACGATGACGAGATGGCAGACGACGAGGTGGCAGATGGCAGATGACGGCAGCAATGACCTCAGCGACGACGACAACATGAGACAGCTGCTTGCTCCTCTCTCGTGTTCCTGTTACTGTCATCTGAGCGACTTTACGATTCAGAGGAAGCAACAGGATTGATGATGGAGGATGCTGCCGTCCAAGGTGGCTGGTTAGGGTGTTTCAGGACGACCATGTGGTTTTGTCGAGCTCCTTTGAGTTTTTTTTCTTCTTTTCTTTCGTAAATTCGTTCTCGTTACATCATCAACTGTCAGATCAGCGCAGGGTCTACTAAGTAGCTTGCCGCCGCCCTGCTTGGTCGCTGCTCCTGCTCTGCCCTGCCCAGCCCGGCATCTCGCGGCACCCGTGACGGCCGAGAATACTCCGTCCGCCGCCTGGCCTCGTACGTCCACCGGCACGCTGAAGGATGTGATGCGACGTCTTTTGGGCTTTGGCGCCATGCATTTGCGTCCTTCTCTCTCATCCTGCTCCTGCTGAAGGCTCCGTCGTGGTCGTGGGCCGCTCCTACGGGGTACGGAGTACTCGTATGCATAGATCGGCACACGATATGCACCTAAAGCATGCTTGTTCAAGACACGTCGTGACTTGTAGTCCGTATGCGTACTCAATGGCCCCCGATCTTGTTCCATCTGCTCCATCTGCTCCATCTGCTCCATATGTCAACTGCACAGACGCCACCGCCTCCGCGGCAATCGCGTGCTGGCACTCGGCTCGGGCATTGCCATTGTCAATTCATTGTTATCAGGGACGACTGTTGCCGAGTACGAGCACTACTCGGGGTATTGAGTATATTGCCCAGCAGCATGATAACAGCTATTGTTGGACTAGCTAGGCAGTTTGATTGTTGGGATATTTACAGTGCTTTATTTGGACCTTATTTTTACTGTATTCTAGTTTTGGATGTATTGTATTCAAGTCATATGTTTTGATCCGGGGTTAATTTGATTTCATATGAATTTGAGTTATCGTATCAAATGGCATGCCTAATCAATTTTGCAATTATTCGATCGTATCTTCTTTTGCGTGCTTTGCTAGATCTGCTCATCGAGCCTTTCCAGATCTCTTGCCCTTCATCGTACAGAGTAAACCCTGAAATCATCACTCTATTCTCCTCTTCTCGTAATTCTATCCTTATTCTTCCTCTTATGCACTCCATCTTCCTACTCCATCGCTGCTACCCGCTGCTACGTACCTGCTCGACCATTGAATCACCCCCTAGCTCCATCTAGTTTGGTCACGGATCCTTTGTCTATTTACTTTGTTTTCCCTCTTCCTCTGATCCTTTATTCCCACCTGGCCTCTCCTTCCGTCCTTCGGTCATCCTCTGCCTGTTTTTTTCTTCCTTTTGCATACGGAGTCGAGACCTGTTTTTACGAGTTCACAGGTTACCGCCGCATTTCACTCGCTCACCGCACTCTTCCCGTTTCAGCTCTCAACCTCGTCCTCCTCCGTCAGCTTACACACCTTTGCCTCTTCCAACGGCCTGCTACTAGCTGTCTAGCGATCAGCACTTCCCATTGTTGTCTTCTTTTTTTTTTTTTTTTTTTTTTTTTTTTTACATGTACAGCAATAATTCGCACCTAATTTGCCTATTATTGCTTGCGGCTGATTGATCTAGCAAAGGCGGCCAGACCGACTCCGTCCCAACCTCGACCTTCTACTGTTTTGCTGCGATCTTTGGCTGGAAACGGAAAACAGAACGTCTAGAACGTTTACGAGTACGAGTACAGACAAGAGAGAGGTGCCCGAAACGGAGCAAACGGCCGCTTTGCACATTTGCACAGGAAAGGAAGCCACGACAGACGACAGAAAGAGAACGCGGCAAGAGCGACACAGCGCGTGATTTGCAAAACGGGAAGGAACGTGGCCGTAACGGGGACTGCAGGAAGGAGCAGTCTGCACACAGGAGGAAAGAGCGACGACAACCTGATCACAGGTCCCGGATCGAGCCAAACGTCGTGAGCCCCGTCGTTGTCTCCTGCTCGCTCTTTTGTTCACGCCCTCATCCACGCCCTCTCGCCCACATCATAGACCCTCTTCCCATCCTCATCCCCTCTTTTGTTTTCCTTCTCTGTCCTCCTCCTCAAAACTAATTCGTCTCTCGGCTCTCTCACTTGTAATTATCCACAATCCACATCACCAGCATGCCGATGTGTGTCGACGACTCTTGTCCACTTGCCTTTCTCTCTTAATTTCTACCACATCCTTTCTTCTCCTTCTACTCTCCTTCTCACCATCGTCACCATCGTCACCGCCCCCATCCCCACATAGATTGGCCCTTGCCATGGCTGCTCCTGAATCAGACAGCAGCCTCTGGGCGCGTCTCGACGAGGCCTTTTCCTTTGGCAAGCCCGACGAGAACGGTGGCCGCTGGGAGGTTGTCGACGCCAACGGCACACCCAAACCGCGGCCCTCCGCCCGGTCTAGCAAGAATGGCAAGGTCGGCATCAATGTCACCGTCATCATGCCGCCCGACCAGCAGCAGCAGCAGTTTCTGCAGCAGCAGCTCGAGCAGCGCCTGCAGCACTGGGATATCCGGTCCCGGCCGTCCCTCTCCGTCCGCACCGTCTCGTCGCTGCAGTCGATCCAGTCAATGCCGTCAGTGGAGTCGATGCCGTCACGGCAGGCTGGCCTGGCACCCTCGCTGCACTCGTCCATGTCGCAGGCTACGTTGGTCACCATGTCACCGGGCCCGTCTGCCCCTGGCGGCTCGTCCCCGCCGGGCCACTCTTCTCAGTTCAGCCCGCCCGTCGGCTCGCAACTTGCCTCGTCGCAGCTGTCGCCAGCCACTGCCCCCCTCCGCCATATGAGTTCCCAGGACTTTCAGCTGCAGCAGCAGCAGCACCAGTTCCAGCTACAGCAGCTACAGCTGCAAGAGGAACAGATCAAGATCCAGCAGCAGCAGGCACAGCTCCGCTTCCAGATGAAGCGGCAACAGCTGCTGCAGCGCCATGGTCACCGGCACGGGCGGTCCTATTCCGACGGACGTGACCGGCCACTTCCGCCGGTCCCGGGCGATATCGCCGAGGAGGACGAGGATGACGACGACAACAACAACGAGCACCGCTCGCGCACGGCATCTTCGCCGGAACCCATCTCGCGTCCCCTCACACCAAATCTGCCGCCAGTTCCCACGCCGATCCACATGCCAGTAGCCAAGGCGATGCCGGTATCAGTGTCCTCGGGCCGTGGGCGGAGCAGCTCGAGCAGCTTGGCCCAACCCAAAGCATCCAAGCCCCGCCGCTCCCACTCGATGTCGTCGGCCGCCTTGTGCATGCTGGCTGCCTCTGCACCGTCGCTTGAAGCCGTGCTGCCAGCACCCTTGACCACGACCCCGTCAAAACCGCGGCCAGCGAAGAGTAGCCTGCTTGGCTTGGCGTCCATCCGCAGCCGCAGCTCGCAGCAGGCAGTCCAGCCGGCCAAGCCCCAGGAACAGACTGTGCTGGCCAAGCGCATCAAGTCGCTCGCCAAGCCGCCCTCCCTCGCGCCCATCAGCGTGCCGCCGCCTCGGTCTGCACGCAAGGCGACGACGGCAAGGTTACCTGCGCAGGAATCCGACCCAGTGTCGCCGAGAACGGCCATGACGCCGACGACGGCACTCTCACCCGCACCTCCGCGGACAGGCCCCGAGCCGATGGCACCACCCTCGACGCCCGAGACGGTGCCGGTGGCTGCACGCGCATCAAGAGCTGTGCCGTCGTCCATCTTTTCGTTGTCACCTGTTTCAAAATCTGCCGAGGCATCACCTCAACAGGAAGCAGTGCCTGCGCATGTGGCTGCCCTGCTGACGCCAATGGTGGATCACTCGCCCGTGTTTGGACCTGCTCTGGAGGCTGCACCGACACGGGATGCACCCGCGCCACCGCCCACGACGGCACTGCCGGCCACGCCCACTGCGTCTACACCGGCTTTGGGTGCACCTACGCCGCCTCCTACAACGGCGCTTCCTCCCACACCAACCACCGTGTCTGCACAGGCTCTGGGAGCACCTGTGCCGCCTCCCACAACTGCACTGCCACCCACGCCAAGGCCTGCACCTGCCACCTCACCCACCCCAGAGACAGTGGCGTCGCCGACAGATGAAGCTGCCAAGTCGGCTCAATCTGCGAAACTGGAAGCCTGGGCAATGAGCAGGTTCATGGCCGAAAGCGACAGGACGGAGGCGGAGGCGGAGGCAGAAGCAGAAGCAGAAATGGACAGAGTGATTGAGACCGTCTGCTGCATTGCGTCGCCGACAGACTCGGAGTTTTTTACCCCAGACTACGTTCCCATGACACCCGACACACCGGATCAGGTCACTGCGTCTCTGCTGCAGGCTCTGTCGCTGACATCGTCCAAGCCGCCGCCGTCGTTCCAGACGACGCAGACGGTGCAGACGGCGCAGACGGCGCAGGCGGCCTATATGGTGTACCAAAAGAGTCATGCACAGTACCACCCTTATCCGTCGCGGCCCAACATGACTCCCATCATCGAACACCCCGACGACTGGTCGGACTCGGCCAGCATGTACTCGAGCCACCACAGCGGCGAGAAGCGAGCGCCGAGCCCGACCCCGGCCAATGAGGCGACAAGAGCGACGACGCCTGTGGTTGACGCGCAGTTCATCCCCAGCCGTCCGGCTCCGGTGCCGGTGGCGAGTCCAAAGGCGAGCCCGACGTTGAGAAGCCCAAAGCAGTCGGATAGCGGGCGCAGCACTCCGGTGTCGTTTTTCTCGGGCTTTTCGAGTCCGCGCCTGTCTTTGCACGCCGCGAGTGTGCCGACGGCACCCGTGGTCAAGCCCCCTCCGACGGTTCATATGTTGTCGGCGTTTTGCGACCCCGAGTCGGCCACGCTGTCTGCGTCGTCGAGCGGTGAGATGTCGCCTGTGCTGCCTGGCAGCGAGCTGCCGCTGCCGGTGCGCAAGAGCCCTGTGGCTGCAGCGAACTTTGCGAGCACGAGCAACCTGTGGCCCGGGTTTGCGAGCATGAGCAGTGTGCGGCCGGGCTTTGCGCCGTCGCGGCCGGCACCGCCGATGCTGCAGCTGGGCAAGATCAACGAGATCGATGAGGTGGCAGGCGCCGAGGGCAGCCCGAGCAGCCAGCGGCCCGCATTGTCGCTGCACGGGCGGTCGGCGAGCAACGGGTCGGCGAGCGAGAGCATTACCAACAGCGTGGCGAGCGGGCTGAGCAGCCCGGGCAGCGCGGACAGCAGCGTCGATGCACAGGCGTCGGGGTCGGGTGGCTCGGACAGCCACAGCAGCTACAGCTCCAACAACAGCACGGGGTCCAACAACGGCATGGCGTACCAGGTGTCGGCAGTGCCGCCGCCGCCGTGGCTGCCGTCGACGTCGCCGCTGCGGTCGCCGGGGTATGCGGTGGTGCAGCCACTGACACTGACGCCGGAAAAGGATAAGAAGAAGGCGGCAGCGTCGCCGACGAGTGTGTTTGACCACGACGACGAGGAGGAGGAGGACGCGGCGGCGGCGGCGGCGGCGGCGGACGGGCACCGGTTTGCGTCGCGAATCAAGAAGAGCGGCGTGTCGGTGTCGGTGTCGCGCGACAGTATGCGGCGGCGGACGTCGTCGCTGGGCAAGTCGCTGTTCCGGCGCGACGGGTCGGGCGAGGCCGTGTCGCCGGGCCACCGCGCAACGTCGTCGGCCGGCAGTGTCGGCAGCAGCAGCCAAAGCCACAGCAACAGCAACAGCAACAGCAGCGCGCGTGGCGTGTCGATGCGGGCGAGCCTGTCGGCATCGTCGCTGGTGGCGGTGGGCCAGCGCATGGCGCAGGCGACGCGCAAGAAGACGGTCGAGGCCAGCGGGCAGCGCGAGCAGCAGCAGCGCGAGCAGGAGCTGGAGAAGTGGCGTGCCAACATGCGCAACCAGATCCGGATCATCCCGGAGCGGTAGTCGCTCTTGTCGCTCCTTATGATACCATGGATAGTAATGACAGCCTTGATTTTTGTATTGGTTCTTAAACTGGTTTTCAATGGTTCTTGAATACTGATTCTTTGAATATTTTATTCTTTTGGATATCTAATTCTTTGGCTTTCTGATACTTTTGGTAGTTTGATTCTATGGGTAGTTTGATTCTTTGGGTAGTTTGATTCTTTGGGTATTTTGATTCTGCTGGATATATTATACTTTTGATGATCAGCTCGACTACTGACTCACGCATCGACGACAGATTCATCGACGCTTTGCTCAACGACTGGCTCGACGACTGACTCAACAACCGGCACCTGCTCCACAACCTCCTCCGTCGGCTGCGCAGCGAGAATGTCCATCCACCGCCGGCGCTCGGCCTCGGTCCGGGCCGCCGCCGCCGCCGTTGCTGTCACCGACGACGTGGCACGCACGGGCGTCAGCACCTTTTTGCGCAGTGTAAAGATGCGTTTGGAGGGGAGGGGGGATGATGATGATGATGGCGACGACGATGACGACAAAGACGACGAGGCAGTACCACGCTCCGTCCTCCCCGCAACAATGTTCCATTGGGCATCGGGGTGCTCGTCGTCGTCGCCGCCGCCGCCGCCGCCACCGCCACCGCCAGTCGCCGCCCGCCGCAGCACATTCCACTGTGCGTCGACGTGGCACAGGTGTGGCGTGGCCGACGGCAAGGCGGACGGGTCGACGAGGTAGGAAAGCAGGAACTGGAGTAAAGGTTCAGGAGAAGAACCGGCGGGCATCGCCATGTCGACCTTGTAAACGACGCCCTGCGCGAGGACGTGCTCGTGCAGTGTTGCCTCATCGCTGGCGCGGGACGGGGCCGTCTGCTGCCAGGCCTCGAGAATGGCCTGGAAGGCGTCGCAGGCAAGCGGCGGGACGCCAGGCGTGACAGCAGCAGCAGGCACAAAGATGGCATTGAGGGGGGGGAGCACTGTCGCCGTCTCTCTTTCCTTTTCTTTTTCCTTTTCCCTTGCTTTTGCCAGTTCTCTCTCCCGGACAACCTGCTCTTTGACAACCTCTGACGCGGCCAGGGCGGCATCCTCGGCGGCCCGCTCGAGCTGGCGCTCCTTGAGCCGCCGGTAAATCTCCTCGCTCTCGCCAAGGGTGAGCTCCGGAAGGGCAGCAGCAGCACCACCAACACCACCTGCCGGCCGGCTGACAACAACAAACCGGTGCGGCTCCTCGTCGCGGGCCTCGCTGCGCAAGCCAAGCGCCTCGGCCAGCATGTGGACAAAGCGGCGCTCGTCGCGCTTCATGGGCTTGAAAGCAAAGCCACGCTTCTCGGTATCGGCGGCAAAGGCGCGCAGGGCCGACTCGTGCAGCGTGGCGGCGGCGCGGTGGGCGGCAAAGAGATCCATGAGGGCGGCGGGGTAGGCCAGGTGCTCGTCCTTGTAGTCGTCGGAGACGCGCAGGGCGTCGCGCAGGGCCGTGTTGCGTTTGATGCGGAGGCACTCGTCGTCGCAGGGGGGGTGGGGGGACGTTGTCGACTCGGCAGCAGCAGCATCATCAGACGTCTCATCAGACGTCTTGGCCACAGCATTGCACCTAACTCGCTTCGTGATCCGTCCACAGGCGCAGTGGACCTCGACCGGACTGCCGCAGGGCTCGGCCTCTCTGCAGGGCGACGACGCTCCGTGGCAGGGGGCTGTGCACGGGTGGCCACAGCGGGGTTTTGGTCGACCACACACCTGGCTGCAGTGGTGGCTGTCGCTGTTGTTGTCGTTGTTACCGCCCGTACTGTCCTCGCAGCGCCCCGGGGCATGACACCCGAGACGGCACGTGTGCTGGCCGCATTTCAGGGTCGCACCACACGTGTTGCTGCACTGGATGTTGTCGGCACCGCAGGCCACGCGCTGCAGCACCAGCTTGCCGCACAGGCACGACTTGGCCACGAGACGCTGGCAGCGCGGACACGGCTGGGGCGGACGACGACCGCGGCCCCCCCCATCATTGTCGTCATCACCGTCGACGTCGTGGCACGGGTGCGGCACGGGCGGGTGGCCGCAGGGCAGCGGGCGCGGACAGTCGTGGTCGCAGCGCGGCAGCGTGGTGCCGCACAGGTAGGGGGGCTCGACGACGGTGCGGCCGCAGGGGCAGCTTAGGGGGTCGTGCAGGTAGGCCACGCACGAGTGGCAGGCGCCCCGGTGGCAGGTCTGGGGGCACGTGTGGCGGCCGCACTTGAGCAGGCGGCCGCAGGGGCGGACGCACATGTGCTCGGCCTCGATGTCGGCGGCGGCGGCGGTGGCGGCGGCAGCAGAGGCAGTAGACGTCTTTCGCTTGGACTGCAGAGTGCGCTGGGCTGCTTTGGGCCGGCCGGAGCAGCAGACGTTGGTGCAGCGGTGCTGCTTGCAGCTGAGCCAGGCGCGGCAGACGGTGTCGCAGGGGACGGCATCGCGGACGGCGTCACGGTCGCCGCAGACCACGCGACGGGTCGTCTGGTGGCACGCGCAGACGTCGTCGACGGGCTGTGTGCAGGGCGGGCAGGGTTGATTCGCGTCGTGGCACGGCTCCTGGCACGTGTGGTCACAGCCGGGCAGCTTTTTGCCGCAGACGACGCCGCACGACGGAACAGGGTCCTCGCACGACGTTCGCTTGCCGTCCGGCAGCACAGCCAGCGGGGTCTTGCCGCAGCGGCAGTGCGTCACAGCGTCGACGGCCATGGGGCAGTGCGGCGGCTGCTGGTCCTGGGCGTGGCACGACCGCGAGCAGACGTGTCGGCCGCAGTCGAAAGATCGACCACAGACGGTGTCGCATGAAAACGTGCCCTCCACCGGCGACTCCGCCCCCGCCGGCCACGACTGCTGCGGTGCACGCCGGTCGCAGCACGGCAGATCCCGGTCGACCACTTTACCGCAGAAGCACGTCGACGCCACGGTCACGCGGCACGGCCCGCACGCGTCGGCATGGCACGGCCGCGTGCACCGGTGCTCGCCGCACGCCAGCAGCTGTCCGCACGCCGCGCCGCAGCTCCACGAAACGCCGAGGCCACCGGCACCACCGGCACCACCCAGCGCCCGGGCCTCGGAACACGGCTGCATGACCGACTCGCGCCCGCAGAAACACGCCGTCAGCGGGCCCATTTCCGTGCACGGCGGACACGGCCCGGCATGGCACACGCTCGGGCACGTATGGTCACACCCGGGTTGCTGCTGCCGTCGCCGGCCACAAACTCGACCACACGAATGCGGTGGCAGCGCGGCCGGCGTGACGCCGCTCGCCGTCTTTTGCTTTCCGCACCAGCAGGCCTTTTGGTGCTGTTTTGTCGGCGTCGCGAACGACGGCTCCTCGCTGTTGCACGCCGGACACCGGATCTTGTCGCGCGCGACGCCCTGCTCCAGCGCCTTGCGCGCCCATGCCGCCACGCACGCCGCGTGCGCCACGTGGAAGCAGAGCGCGCACGACCACACGGGCGTCGCGCGCGTCACGGCCACGAGGCAAATGGGGCAGTCGTAGTTGCCCGAGTCAATGTCTTCGTGGATGCGGGTGGTGAGGTCGGCGGCGGTGGAGGGGCCTTTTGTTGGGGCGGAGGAGTTGGGTGAATCATTCGTCTCCCGCGCCCCGCGGTTGTTGCGACGACGATTGCGTGGTGGTCTTGAGTCGACCGGGGCCGGAGTGGCCGGGCCGGACGGAGCAGCCGATGCAGCCGAAGCAGCCGATGGTCCCCCCGACAGATGGCTGCCGAACTGACGCACCGGCACGACAGAGGAGTTGCCCCGGGAAGCGTTTCCCCGGCCACGGCGGCTGGACTGTTGTCTTGGTTGCTGCGGCTGTTGCTGCTGTGGCTGTTGTTGCGGCTGCTGTTGCGGTTGTTGTGGCTGCTGCTGCTGCGGCTGCTGCTGTCTGTCCTGCTGCTGCACACCACCCCGGCCTCGCCCGCCACTGGCCCGGCCCCGCCTGCCGCGGTCTCGCCGTCCACGCCGGGATCCTTCTGGGGTATTGGACTCGGCATTCGTCGGCGGTCCAGGATTCGTTGTCCCAGCATTCGGCGGCTGACCAGCTCTTGTCGGCCCAGCATTCGGCGTCGCACTGGACCATGGCCCCCATGTGCTGGCCTCGGGGTTCAGGCCTTGCGCAGACATGGTGCGCTTGCTATGATGGTGGGTGATCTCAGCTCAACTGTCTCGGCACCTGTCTGTCGACTGTCTTGGTATGCATGCTCTATGAGCAGTCAGACGATCAAAAAACAAAGAAACCGAAGACGAAGTGCAAAACGAACAACGCTCGTTGCGTCACTCGTTGACGTTATCGAATCAAACACAGTACGAAGCAAAAGAAACGATGGCAAGTGGTTGCAGTCACCCAGGCAGATCGATTGAGAAGTTTAATGTGGGTCAAAAAAGAGTCATAGTGATGCCTCTCTGAATCGATTTTTCTAGCATCTAACCGAATAGCTGACTAATATTGTTTGTCAAAAACGGTGTCTGATTCTGATTCAGAAACTACTGCATACGGCTTGCTCCTACTTTGACGCCTTTCAGCGTCCAATCTACCCAAAGCGGCGTGTCCAAACACCGCCTGCCCGAACAACATCCGGCATGTTGACAGCGCTGGGGCTGCCACGGCCAAGACTGGAAGCTGCAAAACAGCGGCGTGGTTGCCGGGGTCGCCGAGAACAACAAGGCCTGCCGCGTCGCCACTTTTAGTGGCTGTGTTGCGCACCGTTTGTACACCGTTTCGACACAGTATCGTGTCCGTCGGCATCGGCTTGACGTTCTCACAGACAATCCAACAGGAAAATCCAACAGTGATAGTTCAAACGACAGAAGCTTGTCGTGACAAGACAGACCAGCCTCACCCCGCGCTTACTGGAGGGATAATGGCCACTTCGTCGCCCTCCTTGATCACCATGCTGCCACCTTCGCTGTCGCCGTCGCCACCACTTGCCGGCACATCCACATAGTCCAGGTTGACCGTCACCATGCTCGCCTCCAGCACGCCCGCGCGGATCCCCGGGTACCGCGCCTCGAGCGTCGCAAACAGGTCCGCCAGCGGCAGCGGCGCCGGCAGCGGTTCGCCGTCCTTGTGCGTGTACGCGGTGGCGGCAGCAAAGTAGAGCATGCGAAAGTGGCCCGGTGGGGGGCGAAAAGACATTTTGGGCAAAGACTAAGCGACTTGAGTTGTTAGCAGGGAACACAACTGGCAGAGAAAGACGACAGAAAGTGTGGGTGTTCCGGCGTGTCAGAGATCTTGGTGTGTAAAACAATCATGCTGAGATCAAGAATGTTACGTGCGTAAAGCTTTTCATCTTTAACCGGGGGGGGGGGGAATGTGTATGCAGGGATATAGGAATGTAGGGTGCTTACCTTTGAGTGCGATGAGGTTTTGAGAAGAAAACGCGACGACGAGAGAATGCGAGATTTATACGAGTGCTCGATGGCGGGTTTGGCGGTGGGCACGGGCAGAATTGGGATTTATTTGCAAGGCCCCACAGGATTTGCGAGTATCGAAAATAAGCATGGTCACGTGCGAATTGGCGATGCGATGATGACAAGCAGTGCCAGCAAGGCAAGCATGCAAGCATGCAAGCATGCAAATGCAAGCAAGCAAGCAAGCAATGCAAAGACAAAACAGTCAACTGACGGAGACATGACAGCTCTCTTGCCGGCTTGTTACGTTCTTCCGCTTCACCTGCCACACAATAGCCGTCTCTCAGCCTTGCCAAGCACAGCAACCCAGATCAAACCAATCGAACACAAACAAGTAGATTTTGATTTGAAAAGTGAAAGCGAGCCAGACAGACCCGGCCAGACCCAGGCAAGACGTCGTCACCCAGCAGCCTCGCGGTCAGGCCTCGCGGTCAAGCCTCGTTCAGCCTGCTTTCAGCCTGCCCTGCCAGCTGCTCTCGCTTCCAGTCCCATGTAAAAACAGAAAAGCAAAACAACACAAGCAAAACAACAAGAGAGCCCGTTGCTCTTTCTTGTTTTCGAGAAAAGAGCGCCATTTTCCGGATCACACAACACGAATCTTTTTGCTCATAAGTCCCGAGTTTCCCTTTCCCTGGTCTGGTGGAATTTTTGCACACAAAAAAAGAAACGAGAAAATTTTGATTTTGAGAAAGATGGTATTTATTTCTTTTTTTTTTTGTTTGGAGGCGGGTGTGCGCGACCTCTGGCGATTTGGCGGTCTGTCGTCGTCGGAGAGGAGGAGGAGGAGGAGGGAGGAGGAAGAGGGAAAAAGGTCGCGGTCACACGCGCGCGCGACACGGCGCTTATCTCAGGCGGCGGGCCTCGCGCTCCGACTCGAGCAGGCACAGGATGTCGTCCTCGCGGACTGCCAAATATTAGTTTCTTGTACTGAATCCCTTGGGGAGATCCGACCTACCAGGGCCCTTGACGTTCCGGATGATGCTGCGGGTCTGGTCGTCCATGAACTCGACGCGCACCTGCGTGACACCACCGCGGGAGCCGGTGCGGCCGAGGACACGGGTCACCTTGACGAGCTTGACGGGCTGCTTGGAGGAATCCATTTCTGGGCGGTTAGCGAGTGTGGTGGTGGTGGTGGTGGTGATAACGATGATGACGGTGACGTCGTTTGCGGTCGGAAAAAAGTCGTCGGTGATGGAGAGATGAAGAAATCGAAAATTCGGGCGGCAGCTTACTGTGTATTGGGATGTGTGTGGTGGTTGAGAGGCTCGGTCGTTGTCGAAAAGGGAAGCGGAAGGCGGAAGCGTAAAACGAAAGGCGTAAGGCGGGAGTCGTGATCGTGAAATTGGGTGCAAAGGAAAAAAGTTGTCGCTGCAGGGTTTTTCGCACAATTTTCGGATTTTTTGGTGGGATCTGAGGGCGGGTTTTTTTGCCTTTCCTGCCCCAGCTTATGTCAGCGGCCAGCAGGCGGTACAAAAAAAGAAGGAAAAACTATTTGTGGAGCGCGAGGGCCAGATTGCGAGCGTGATCTGTCATGTGACTTACTATACTCGTACTTACAGCTACCCCACTTGCAACAGCTCCACACGCGCGTTTGAACCACGCTAGCTTCCGACCGCCCCTTACTCATCCGGGACGTCACCTCTCCTGGCGTCACGTCACGTCCCGACGACAAAGACGACAAGATGGCGATGAACAGAAAGTACTCGGCCCTTCCCGACCTGGTAGGTTGTGGCAGGTCATTTCTGTGAACATGACAGACTGCTGACACGCGACTCGCTAGGACACGGCGCCAGACGTCTACGAAACACCAGAGCTCACCGACGACAACTCGACTGTGCTGGTAGGAGGATCTCTCTCCCCCATTAGATTCATTATGGGAGACTAACACACCAGACCACCACCGCCGGCCAGCGCTCCGGCTCCGACACAGAAAACTCGGACAACAGCGACGCCGCCATTGCGCGGCCCCGCGTCAAGCCCAGCCTCGCGCGCTCGCGCTTCAACGACGCCATTGTCGATGCTCGCAAGGTGAACTTTTCGGACCGCATCGACCGCAAGCGCGCGTCGTACCGCACAACCACGACCGAGCGCCGGCGTCGGCGGCACCGCCAAGAGCTCGGCGATTTTAGCAGCGATGATGGTGGCGAAGGTGGCGATGCTGGCGGCGCCAGCGACGACTATGACGAGGACAGCGACTCGCCCAGCGGGCTGGAGCGCCGCATTGCGCGGCTGACGCGCGAGGTCGAAGAGGCCAAGGCGGCCGTGGCCAAGCACGAGGCGGCGCGCAAGGCCAAGGATACGGACAAGGACGACAAAAACGACAAGGCCGTGGCTGATCTGCCGACGACGTCAGCGTCGGTCGCCAACCTTGACACGCTCAGCCAGGCGCTCGAGACCATGGCGCACATGAGCGAGCAGGACGTTGCGCGCAACGTTGTGCGGTTTGAGGCGGCCGTCGCCAAAAAGATCCCCCCCGGGACTGCGCCCCCAGGCACTACAGCTGACTCCTCCTCCTCCTCCTACACGCCGGCGCTCGAGCAGGCGGCCGACTTTGACCGGCGGCTGGCGCTGCTGGAGCGCGCCATTGGCGTCGGCTCGTCGGCGCTGCTGCCCGACCTGGCCGACAAGCCCGTGCCCGTGCCGCTGACGACGACGGGCTACAGCCTGCAGCGGCCGATTTTGCCGTCGCTGCACCTGCTGCAGTTCTCCGTCGCCGCGCTGGCGGGCGCGTCGACGGCGTCGCTCGACGGCATCAGCCGGCGCGTGCGTGCGCTGACGGCCGAGGCCGACAAGCTGGCCAAAGCGCGGCTGGCCGCCAAAGACGCCAGCGAGCAGCTGCTGCAGGCGCGCGTGGCGCTCAAGACGCGGGGGGGCGGCGGGGGGGGCACGATGAAGGAGACAAAGGACACCAAAGAGATCAAGGACAAGGAAAAGGAAAAGGAGGCGGCCGAGGCGGCCGCGGCCGCAGCCGACATGCTGAGCGAAGACTCCAAAATTCAGGCGCTGTACGCGACGCTGCCGACGATTGAGACGCTGGCACCCCTGCTTCCCGCGCTGCTGGACCGGCTGCGGTCGCTGCGGGAGATCCACGCGGACGCGGCGACGGCGAGCGAGCTGCTGGACGACCTGGCGCAGCAGCAGGCCGACACGGCGGCCGAGGTCAAGCAGTGGCGGCAGGGGCTCGAGAAGCTCGAGGGGGCGCTGCGCGAGGGCGAGGCCACCATGGGCAAGAACGCGCAGACCATGGAGGGCTGGGTCAAGCAGCTGGAGGCGCGGCTGGACAAGCTCAAGTAGGCGGTGACAGCATACCCGTTTCTTTTTTCGTTTTACGTTACTTGTTAAGCGAGCATTATCATCTTATATTTACATGTTCGGACGAGAGCTTTATTACCTCCGATGCACGTGCTGCTAAAGTCAGCCCTACACGTGCTGCTGGTGCTGACGTCAGTGTGATCCACTTTTATAGAGGACGTCAGCCTCGCCGGCCGTCACACACTCGGCACAATCTTACAGCATCAGACTGCCACTCGTACACGTTATCCATCTAAGTAGTTATGTTCTTAAAGTCGTAAAGTCATAGCTTTGTTAGTGTGCAAGGCTGACGCTGCCCTTTTGCTCAATCTCCACACTCCATCCTCCATCATACCACTCCATCCCCATCCCCATGACGTCCATCGACAGCAGAGCAGTCCCTCACCGGGGTGCTGCTGCCTTGCCGCCACAGACGGCCAACACCCGAGCCGGAAAGGGAAACAGCGACCAGCGCAAAGAGCAGAATCGCATTGCCTCCAAACACTATCGTATGTCCCTTTTGGCCCCTTGTTCTCCCTCCCCTGCTCCTTAAATACGGTGCTAACAACCCCCAAGGCGAGAAGAGCAAGAAGAAGCTGGCTTATCTGCAACAGCTGCTAGACGAGTCCGAAACACTGCCTGCCCCAGTGACAGACCCTCTTCCCCCCGTCGTCTCCAACTTTCAGACCGACATCCTCACCAACCCCGAGGTTTTGCCGTCCACCCTGCCATCCAGTGAAAGCCATTCAGACCCCTTTGCATGGCTGCCCGCCACACAGCCGCCTACCACCCATGCAGCCGTTCCGCTTCTCTATCCGGAGATGGGTCTATACTCGGGCAATGACAGCACAGTCACGTCCGTGTCCGCCGAGGACTTTTTGTTTTACGACATTGATCCCATGCTCAATGTCGGTGATTTCGCCACAGCTCCATTCGCTCCCGGCACGCAGACGCCGATTGCCTCGATCGCCCCGGTTTCGTGGCACACGCGCAAAAATAACCAGCCCGTCGTCCACCCCATGTTGCAGTGCGTCCAGACCATGTTGCCCCGCCAAAAGGAGCAGACATCGCAAGCTCTGCTCCAGGGAGGCAATGTGCAAGAGGTGGAAGACGACGACGCCGACAGTCATCGTCGCGAGCATCTCCAGGTTGCAGATCGCCGGACGGATCACCGGACGGATCGCTGGACGGATCGCTGGGCGCGCGGACCGCCCGCCGTCATGACCATGCACCTGCAGTGCCGCCGCCTCGGCTTCTTTACCGCCGTCTTGCAAAACAGCGAGGCCTGCGGGCTGCCCGACCCGACGGCCATGCTGGCCGAGGACTCGTGCCAGACCGAGCAAGACAAGGCCCAGAGCCCGTTTGCGCTGGCCGCCGACGAGGCCCATGCCGTTGTGCGCCAGGGCCCGGCGCAGATTGCCGCCGTCGTGGCA
Source organism: Ophiostoma montium (assembly GCA_029299015.1). Lineage (NCBI taxonomy): Eukaryota > Fungi > Ascomycota > Sordariomycetes > Ophiostomatales > Ophiostomataceae > Ophiostoma > Ophiostoma montium. The sequence goes on from JANSMC010000139.1 coordinate 25,761, forward strand.
GCCGTGCTGCAGAACCTGGACCGGCTCGGCCGGACGCCGCCGCGCGACCTGCAGCCTGTCGACGCCCAGATCCTCGTCGCCCACCACCCGTACATTGACACGATCCCGTTCCGCGGGTTCCGTGCACGCATACTGGCGCTGCTGGCTGCCATGGAGCTGACCGAGGACGTTGCTATCGCCGCCCAGCAGTCGGCGAACCTGCTAGACAGCAGAACAGCGTCCACCACGGCCAACATCAACGTGCCCCGCCTGCTGGACGAGGACGAGCTGTGCTACGACATGCACGTGGCCGACGGGCTGGTCTGCTGGGGCTCACAGGTCGGCGACGGCGGCGCGGGCCAGTCGGCGCAGGCGATGCGTGACAGAAGGTCGGCGCGCGACATGGGCGCTGACGTACCCTGGGACATGCGCAGCTGGGAGCCGCAGGTGTGGTTTCTAAAAAAGTACTGGTATCTGGTCGGCGGCTGGGACGACGACATGTGGCGAAGCTGCCGGTGGTGGCACAGCATGCGCGGCGAAGATTTGGCCTACTCGGTGTTTACGGCGTAGTCGGTGATGGTGTGTGTATTCGGTCGTCGTTGTCGCCTTGGGTGCTGACAGTGTGTATTCGATCACTCCTCTTCCAAGTCTCTCTGCATCTCGATTTCTGTCTTGTCAGTGACTCGTCCCTTTGCATAATCGGAATCCACGTACGCCAAATCCGGTTTGCCGACTCGATAATGATCGTTGCCTTGGCCAGCATCTTGTCGCGGAACTTGGCCTCGTTGCCGTCGTCGTCAAACCGCAACTTGCTCGCCTGAGCCTGGATCAGCACCGGCACCAGCTCGCGCGGGTCGGCGTTGGCCACTGCTGCCACGGTCTTGTACCCGTTCTCCCAAAACACGCGACTGTTCGTTAGCAAGCAAGCAACTACACACAAAGAAAATGAAAGAACTCACGCCGTCCGGCTCTTGACAAACGCAATACGTGCCAGCTCCAGCAGGTCTGCCCTGGCCCCGGCCTTGAGCCGGTCCACAAAGTGCTCCAGCACCGACGCCATGGCCCTATTCTGTCAGTGTCTGCCTCGTCCTCTTCATCTCCTCTTCTCTCTTTTCTTGTCTGGTTGACTCACCCCCATCCCATGAGCTCGCAAAACTTAATCATGCCCGCCGCAAAGCCCTCGCACGTCTGCGCCAGCGTCTGCACTGCGCCGCGTGCCACCTCGTACTTTTGCGCCACGCGGTGGATTGGCATCTCGTTGCACAGGTCGCGCAGCTGCAGCGCCAGGTAGAACCGCCGGTACACGCGCGCTGTGTTCTTCTCGGCGCGCGTCCGCTCCGGCAGCGAGCCCCCGCCCTGCAGCCGCGTAATCACCGCCGGCTCCAGCCCCAGCAGCTGCAGCACGCGCATGCCGCTGTCGTCCAGGCTGTCCATCTCGTGGCAGAACCGCTTCCAGTAGATGCTGCCCGACGCCAGCGAGTTGATCGGCGTAAACGTGTACAGAATGTGCATCTCGCCGTCCAGCACAAACGCCTGCAGCGCCCGCTCCAGCTCGCCGCGCACAAACAGCGCGTCCGCCGGGTCCAGCGACGACACGACCACCGCCCGCCCAAACCGCGTCGCCTGCAGCCCGTCGTAGTACGCGTCCGCCTCAACAAAGCCCTGGGCCGTCAGCGCCGCCAGGCTCTTGTCCACGTCGTCCCACAGCTTGGCCGTCTTGTTGTCTTTCTCGTCGTCGGCGTCGACACCCGCACCGGCATACAGCATCGTCTTCTTGACATACTCGTTGAGCGCGTCGCGGCTCGTAGCCAGCCGCACGCCAATCACTTCCAGAAGCGCTCGCTGCAGCCGGCGCCCGCGCTCCTCGTCACGCCCCTTCATCAGCCTCTCGGCCTTTTGCGCCTCGTCCAGCCCGTCGTTGTCGTTCTCGTCGTCGTCGTCGTCTGTGTTTTCGCCCCGTGCCAGCACACTCGCCACATTTGGCAGCTCCGCGTGCAACAGGTCAATAACGTCCTCGACGTCCGTTGCACGGCAGCACAGGTACGTCTCGCCTACCTCGTCTTTGCCCTTGCGCCCGGCACGTCCGCGCATCTGCCGCAGCATCGCCGGCCCCACGAGCTCCCGGCCCATGCGCGCATTGTGCAGGATCACGCGCCGCGCCGGCAGATTGATGCCGGCCGCCAGCGTGCACGTCGCCACGCACACCTTGAGCACGCCGCGGTCGTAGCCCGTCGCCACGAGATCGCGCTCCTCGGCCGTCATGCCCGCGTGGTGGTAGCCCACCCCCGCCAGCAGCGTCTGGTGCAGCGTCGTGTCGCTCGACGCCGTCGCCAGGCTCTGCAGCTCGCTCAACAGGTCCAGCCGCGACTCCCACACGTCGTCCACCGCATCCGTGTGCGTCAGCTCGCCCAGCCGGCTGGCCTGTTTCAGCTCAGCCAGCGACGACGGCAGCGTGCGGCTGATCAGCAGCGCCACGTTTTCCGCATTCGCACGGCTGCTGACAAAAACGAGGGCGCCGTAGCCCGACAGCGCCGTCTCGGCAGTCAGAGCGACGACGGCGTTTGTGACGGGGTCGCTCAGCTCCTTGTGCAGCGACGTCTGCACCCTGCGAAGCGCTTTGAGGGGAAGTGGCGGGACCTCGGCCTCCGTCTCGGCAGAAAGCGTCCGCCGTGTGTCCTCGGCCGCGTAGACATGGCCGTCGTAGACAATGTGCTCCTCAATGGGGATGGGCCGGTAGCGCGTCTCGTAAAAGTAGGCGCCCAGCCACTGCGACAAGAGTTGAATGTTCTGGCAGTCAGTAGCTGTCAACACTACAAAACAAATCAACAAGAGTCAACTTACATTCAACGTCGCGCTCATGCCGACAATCTGCACGTGGTGGTCCAGACACAGAAGCTTGGTGGCCAGCAGCTCCATAATGTAGCCGCGATGGGCGTCGTCAATCATGTGCAGCTCGTCCAGCACCACAACCGACAGGTCGCCAATGGTGCACTCGTCAATGGCCGTGTTGATGAGCGCATTCGCCTTTTCAATCGTCGCGACACCAATGTCAAAGTCGCCCCAGGTGGCCCGGATCTTGGCGCCTCCAAAAAAGCCGACCACGCGCAGGCTGTCTCTGCCCGCGCCGAGCCCAGAGTCGGCTCCGGGTGCACCGGGTCGTTCACCCACCCCCTGGACGACCCGCCGCAGCCACCGCACCTTTTCCTGCACGAGTGCCACAAACGGCAGCACCAGCAGCGCCTTGGGCCGCTTGCATGCATATGCCGGGCCCTGCTGCTGCGAGCTGGGCGGCATGGCCAGCACGCGCCGCAGCATCAGCACGTCGGCCACGAGCGACTTGCCGCCGCCCGTCGGCGCCGCGTACACGAGGTTGCGCGACCCGTCCAGCAGATCGCTGCCGTGGCCTTGGTCGCTGCCCCCGAGCAGGCACTGCTTCTGCCACGGGTAGATGGACCGGATGCCCATCTCCTCGAGGTTGGCCACGACCTGGTCCGGCAGGCCATAGAGCGGGTGGGCCAGCGACAGCAGCGGGTCCTGGGCCAGCGTGGGCGTGGCCTGGATCACGCGGCGCTGCGAGTACTCGGAGACGCCCTCGGGCAACCATGCGGGCTTGGCGGGCTTTTTCTTCTCTGCTGCTTCTTTTGCGTCGTCTGGCTCTTTGGGATCCACCACTTTGACAATGGGACTGGCTGTCAGCTTCGCCGGCCGCACCGGCAGCGGTCCGGTTGCCAGTCGCTTGGCCGGTGGCTGGCCGAACGATGACTGCTGGCTATGACTCTGACTTTGGCTCTGGCTCTGGTTCTGGTTCTGGTTCTGGTGCTGGTTCTGGCTCTGTGACAGAGTCTGGGCCCGCAGTGCCCGCTTGATGCCCGCGGCAAACGTCGTCGGGGCGGCCACTGTCGTCTGCGGTGCGTACACCGTATTCACCTCGGCAGCACTGTATGTCTGCTTCCGGACGGCCTGCACCGACGTCTCCTGCACCGACGTCTGGTGCCATACATTGTTCATGGCGAGAAGACGACGACGAAAAGGCGACAATTGCGAAAAACAAGACTTGTAGACACCAATGATGAAAACAAACCCAAGATGCAATACACGTCCAACAAGAATAACAACAATAATAACAACGACAAAACAATGGCTGTGACACACTTCAAGTGAGGTTGAATGGTGATGCGTCGCGCTGCTGGCAAGAACGCGGCAGGGGTCAACACGCCCCATACAATAGTATGATTAAGCGCTGGTTCAGGCAGCAGCACCAAACCTACGCCGGGTCACGTGTGCTACGCTACGGACGAGATGCCAGAGACGAGACAAGAAGGAGCGACCGAGAAGCATGCAGGAGCGACCGAAAAGCAATCGAATAACATGCAAGAGCGACCGACTTGTTCGTGTCCTCTTGCTCTTTTCAAGAAGGAGACGGTGAGAAGGAGCGATGCAGTGGATAGCAAAGCACAGAGCCTGAAATACGGGAGTACATTGGCCAATGCCAAGAGGCTACCAAAACAAAGTACTCGTACTGGCGGGGCTCTGTTGGGCTCTACTCCCTGCGGATTACGGAGCACGGAGTACGAGTACGAGTACAGAGTACTCGTAACTGTCGCTACTCAGTACATGCTGTGCGCAAGTACGAGTACAAAGTACTCGTCCTACGAGAGGATTCGCAACAAAGTGGGTCTCGGTATTGGCCCTGATTCGCCCCACCTCCACATCTCATGATTCGAGACTCACGAGACTTTTTTTTTGGTGTGAGAGGCTCTCTGGCAAGACAAAGCTCAGGCACACATCATGACATCATGACGGCCAAATCTTCAAAAAAGCGAAAGGCGCAGGCACAGACACAGGCACAGGCACACGGTTCGGGCAGCAAGCCGGCAAAGGTCGCGCGGCGGCCGCTGTCGCCGCCCGACGATGACGGCAAGGCACCGCCCGAGCCGACGAGCCTGCACGCCGTGACGTCGACCGACGAGATCGAAGTCACCGTCGACACGCTGCGGACACTGGCGTCCCACCCGGCGCTCATCAAGCTGAAGCAGTGCAAAGAGCTGCGCACGGCCGTGCACGAGTTCCGGCAGGCATGCACGACGGGCGTCAACGCAGCCGGCCTCAACTTGACGGCCCGCATCACGGGGGCGCTGGCCGACGGCAAGTACACCGAGGCGCGCGTGCTGCTGGCCGAGATGCGCGTGCGTGGCCAGGAGCCCAAGCTGGGCGCCCTGTGCCGCTGGGTGCGCGATCTCGACCTGATCAGCGGGCTGTCGACGCAGCAGCAGCAGCAGCAGCAGCCCGGCAGCCCGAGCGTCGGCAGCGAGGAGCACAGCGAGCGCAGCCACGAGGACCAGGACCGCCTGCGCGTTGTCGATGCCATTCTGCGGACCATTGGGCCGGTCGACACCAACCCGCATGCGCTGGTCCCGGCGGCATCGGCAACCCCCGGCATCCACGTGCAGGCAATCTGGGACCTGCGCCCGCCGACGCCACGAGAGCAGGTGTACGCGGCGGTGCTCGACAAGAGCATCCTGGCGCTGGCCCCCGCCAACGTCGACGAGGCCCTGCCCGTCATTGAGACGACGCCCGGGCTGCAGCGCAAGCCGCCCAACCACCACGACGCCGTGCTCTACACGTCGGCGCCGCACGCCATCCCCCTGTCGCCCTCCACGCCACCGTCGGCCATCACGTACCACGCACACCCTGTTGTGCCGCAGCTCGGCGTGGCCACCAACGTGCTGTCGCCGGCCGAGTGCAAGGCGATTGTGGCGGCCGGCGAGCGCGTCGGGTTCCTGCCCGACGCCCCCGTGCGCGAGGACGGCGACGTCAGCATCCTGGCCCACAACTTTTACTGGGTCACGGACACGGCGTTTCACGACACGCTGTGGGCGCGGATCTCGCCACACGTGCCGGCATCGGTGGGGGGGCGCGTCGTGCGCGGCATCAACCGCCGGTTCCGCGTGTACCGCTATGTGCCCGGGGCCGAGTACCGGTGCCACATTGACGGCGCGTGGCCGCCGTCGGGCGTGCGGGCCGACCAGACGTACGAGTACGACGCGTCGCCGGCGGGCCAGAAGCAGAGCTCGCTTTTCACCTTTTTGGTGTACCTCAACGACGACTTTGAGGGCGGCGAGACGACGTTTTTCCTGCCGGGCGCCGTCGAGGGCACGCTGAATGCGTATCCGGTGCGGCCGGTGATGGGCGGCGTGGCGATTTTCCCGCACGGCGAGACGCACGGCGCGCTGCTGCACGAGGGCACGGGGGTGCGCAAGGGGGCCAAGTATGTGATACGGACAGATGTCGAGTACGACGTTGAGCCGACGGTGTAGGTTTTTTTTTTTTTGCGCATAAAAATCAATTCAAATGAAAAAGACACCAATATTAAATCAAAATGACTTATTGCATCATGATTGTATCAATGAAAAAATGAGATGTGCTGGGCGAGTGAGGCAGATGAGGCGAAGCAGACGGTGTCGCAGACTGGAATGGCAGGCCACTGGCGGCGGAGTGGGGAGCGAGGGGGCGAGCACCAACGAGTCTTACAAAAAGCCGGTCTTTTTGTGATCAAGTCGATAAAATAATAAAATAAAATCGAATCCCGGCTCGTTCCTCCTCAAGCGTCCAATCACAGGACAGCCGTAGGAGCGTAGGGTAAGTAGCGTGTGCGGGATGTACTATAAAGTAGTTTGCATGAGCACTTGGTAGGAAAGCTACTTTCTGCTACTTGTACTAGCGCGCACTAGGCAAATAACCCAAATGCCAGAGGCACAACATGATTGCCACCTAATACCAACGTCTCGTCCATGCACGGCACAGACAGGCAGCGATGGTGGTTGGTCTTTGGGCTGATCTTCTGGCTGATTGTTTCTGGCCGTTCCTGCTTTGTTCCTGACTGATTGTTTTTCATTTTTCACACTTTTTGGGGCACATTGCAAAGAACAAAGAAGATGGACGAATAACGAATGACAGAGAGGGGGGGCAGAATATGAGTAAGGAGGAAAGAGTCAATGAGAAAAGACGAAAAGAGGAAAGAGCAGATATTAGAGCAGTGGAACACAACAGCACACAACGCCTACGGCAATGCAGACAGTAAGACGCCTAGCACAACCATTTATTTGTTGTCCTTGCGCTCCGGTCGGTCGAGCACTATCCCAATCTGTCGTTTGCCACCTTGTCACTTTTGCGCCTTGTCATCTGCTGGCCGTCTGACCTGAGCTTGTCTGACCGCCATTCGCGTCGTCGATGGTCAGATATCAGCAGGCGCAAGGATGTGTGTCTCTGTATTCGTTTGTGTTGCAGATGTCGTCTTTTCTGTTTTTTTTTTTTCTCTTCTTCTTTTTCTTCCATCATTTTTGATCGGTTGTGCAGTCTGTCATTCCATCTCTTTCTCACAAACTGCTCCGTACGGAATACAACAGGCTTCTACGCAGTACGAGTACTTCGTACATGATACATGCGCATCTATTTCCACATGACAGTGTGTTCAGCGTCCTTATTCCATTTCCTATTTTCCTACAGTGCTCCTTTTTGTGCCCACGCTTTAATTGCAGCCTATGCCGCCCCTCCGGGAGGGGCTCCGGTGTAGCTCACTCAATTCTTTCTTCGTGTCTTTGTTTCTTCGTTTCTTCATTTCTGCGTTTTCCGAGTTTTCTGCGTCTTCGATATATTTTCTCTTCACGATTTGTGTCCTATATTCCGTACTATTTCATTTCTCTTTTTCCTTTAATTGATCCTTGATGCTCTAGATCCCTGTCACTCAAATCTATCAACACTAGTAGATGCTCCTCAGGCATGCTTCATTCCGTCATCACGCAGTATCTTGCATAGCATGCACCCGTGATACGAGTACGTATATACGGAGGATTGCATGCACGTATGTCGTATCTCGTACGTGTACATACATACGAGTACATATGCACTTGTACAAATACTGCACACAATAACTGCGTACGGAGTCAAATGGCGCTAGCCCTATTTGGAAGAGGGGAGAAGGGAGACAAGGAGCGGAAGGTGGGCGGGCGATGAGCCGGGCTGGAAGGGAGGGCAGGATGCGTAATAATGACTGGGGCGGGCAGAGCACCCACCAAAGCGTTGGGCGACACTGTAATACGCATGCCTGACGCGATAGCGTGTCCAGATTGGCCTGTCAGCTGGGCGATGATTTTTTTTTCCCTCTAAAAAAAAACTTTCCGAAGAAAAAAAATTGACTTCAAATGCACTGTAGTTTTGTATCAAACAGCGACAATTGCACTGTCAAGACGGACTACGGGGTGCTCGTACGTTGCCGTACTCGTACTCAGATGAGTACGACTGAGTACTCAGTAGAGAGACATGGATCAGACAATACCCCTTGCGGGCAGGGCCCGGCTGATTGTTTCTCGGGGGGAGCTAGTGCAACGCAAATGCCCCCAAGGGCTACTACGGAGTACCTGCACAGTACGAGTACCTCAACGTCTAGTCTCGCCATGGCCGAGCCGTGTCAATGGCGCCGCATTTTTGTCAAGATTGCCAGAACTCGAAACGAATAAGACGAGAGCAGACGATGCGATAATACAACCGACCAAACGCCACAACTCTACCTTCCTCCATATGCAGAGGGCGCACGACGTCGTCTTGTCGATCGGCTGTCGTCTTGTTTCTGCAAGGCCCAGCCAGATACGGCCTAGTCCTGACCGGGGTGACTGAATTACGGAGTTACGAGTGCTCGTATGTGCATAGCGCATCTGGTCAAAAAATAAAAAAATAAAAATAATACAGTGCTATTCGTGTCCGGATCCTTCATTTCCTGCTGGGCTGCCTTGGGCCTGTGTCTGGTTGACCGGTGACTGTTCTCGGGATGTTTGTTCAGCGTCGGAACGTTTTATCGAGAATGCGACTCGACAACCAGATGCAGCTGGCGGCATCATCCAATAGGCGATGCGAAACAATACGTGCCCTGGCCGATCCAGCCGAGTTATGAAACATGCCTGGCGCGTTGCTGCGTCAGAGGTTGGAGGCAGATAAAAGTATGAGTACTGAGTGCGAGTACTAATGATTGCCGTACGGCACTGCTGTAGGACTACAGAGTACGAGTGCTGCTGGGACGTTTGTAGGAAGGAGGAGAGGAGCATACGGAGTACGAACTCGTCCTTTTTAGGTCACGCTAGACGTTCTGCCCATGTACTGCACAAGTCGATATAAGAGTTTTTCAGGACGCGCTGCACCCATTAGATCCCTGACACTACTTGAGCGCTACTCGTACATTGAGCACCAACGTGGCAAGGACGGCCGCCCATGGATTTTATCGAGTTTATCGATTTTTTTCTTCTCTCTCCCTTTCACTTTATTTCTCTTTTAAAGTTGGATTCCATCGTTCTTTTCATTTCCATTTGGCACATGATATGCGGAAAGGAGAAAGGGGAAGGAGGAAACAGACGACTGTGCGTGCTGGAACGACGGTTTCGTCGGTCGCTGCCTCCCAGCCAGCCACCATGTGTTCTTTTTCTTTTCTTTTCTTTTCTTTCTTTTTTTCTTTCGCTGCTTTGCCCTGGAGCATCCCGCTCCCTCGGCTTGCCGCGTCTGCCGTCTGCTCTGCCCGTGCACTGCAGCGATGGTTGTCCGTTTGTCATCGCCCCGCCCGTCGATGGTTCTTTGCCTTTGTCGCCCGACTTTTTTTAAGTGCTCATCATTGTGCTCCCATTTGCACCGTGTCGTATCACCGTAGGAGTATGAGTACTCAGTACGTACAAAGTGGTTGGTCGCTCCTTCCGTTTGTGATGGCCGACAGCCGCTCCTTCTTCTTTTGTCGCTCGCCCACTGCACACTGCCATCTTGTCGTTTTCCCTCGCCTGACGCATTTTTTGTGCCTCACTGCTCTGTCGGTCGCCATCCATCACAGCATACATACCGAGTACGTTGTTCTCATAGCTCGTACGAAGCCCGCACTAGCCCGCGGTCTCCCCCCGACAATCGCCCATCCCGTCACTTCACCACGCCGCATGCTGCGCATTCTCTCCTGTTTCGGCTGCTTAGCAGTCCTCAGCCTTCTTCCTTTTTTTCTTATCTTTTTTCTCGAAATAGTTTCCATCGTCCTACTTTGGTCCATCTCGCCGGCTGTTCGTCCGCCCTCACAACCGCCGTCCAACACACTGGCGTTCTGCACCGTCTCAGCCGCCTGCTGTCGCCTCCGTTAGCTGTCGAATGACCAACCCACCCCCAGCCCCATCCGACCCGACAAATCCCAATCCCACCATCTACCCCTGGTCACCGTAATCACTGCATACTTTGTACATAGTACGGACCAGATACGTAGCGTTGGACAGCACGGCGTGCACGCTCTATCCGGAGGACGAGCGAGGGCTTTTGATCTTTTTTGCTCTTCTTTTTTGCTCTTCTCTTCTTCTCTTGTCTTTTCTTCTTCTTCTCATTTTCTTTTGTTCTTCTCTTTTCGCATTCACAATCACATGACAGCAGACACTGCTAATGCGAAAGCAACAGCAGCAGCAGCAGAGTACGAGCACGAGTACTTTTGGCTAGCGGATTGTCGTGCGGTCGCCTCGTGCACTGCGGCTTTTGTGCGTATCTTGTTGCCTGTGCCTTGTCTGCTTATTACGACCTGTGTATTGTCTATTGCGCTCCGTAGCAATCGCTCCGTGCCGAGTACTCGTACTGCCTGCCTGTGCTCTCATCCCGCCCACACTCGTATTTGCCCATCACGGTTCCCATGCCGCTACGCAAGCCGTGGCCAGCCGTGACTGCCTTTTTCTACGACATCTGCCACCGTGCCGTCACGCAGCCCAGCCCACCCCTGCTGTCTCCTAGTTCCTCGCGTCTGTTGCCCACTCCATCCCTCCTCCTCCGTCTGCGCTCCTCCGCACGCTTGGTACTACACCCGTATTTGTCCTGTTGTTTTCTGATTCTGGTCGTCCTCCGTCTTTCATCTCCTACTCGTACGTGCTTTGTTCCTCATACTCGTAGTCTTTTCGTCGTCGCCTCATCCATTTCTTCATACTGCGATTTTTTCCTCCTCATCTCCGTCCTCACCTACGCCTTCCCCATTTGTGCCTTCCCCCATCTGCTATTTCCATCTGCCACTTCCCCATTCTACTGGGCGCCTTCTGACGTCTTCCGTGCTCTTTCCTCTTTCTCACACAACAAACAAGCACCTGCTCTCTGCCGCCTTCCCTCCCTAACCCTGCCGCCTGTCGCTCTTTACGATTACTACTAGTGTCTCCTCGTCATTGTGTCTTATTACACACTACAAGACCACGCACCCACACTATTCATTCATTACCCTACTCCGTACAAGTACTCGTACCTACACCAGCTGCCCTCGCCGTTGCTGCACCTCGCCTTTCCTGATCTGCACGGCTCCCGACTAGCCCAGATCTTCGACGACGTACCTTCTTAATTTCGGTCTCGTCCTATTTCCTCTTCTTCCTTCTTCTTTCGTTTCTTCTTACACTCTAGTGACTCTCGGTCTTTCCTCTTGTTCTTTCTTACCTCTTTCCTCTCATCACCTTCCTTCCTTACCTTTCGCATTATCATTACCTCTTCTTTCCTGATTCAACTTTTTGGCCTTTTTGCCTATTGCCTTTCTTCTTTGGCCTTTAGCCTTTTCCCCCTTACACTCTCTTGCTCTCTCTTTCCCTCTCCCACTCTATCTCTTCCTCTCCATTCTCTCATCTCTTCTCGCCACTCCCGCCAATACGGACCCAACGCGTTTCCCCCCCAAATCTAGCTCCCTCCATCTCCGTGATGCCTTGCCTACCTCCAAGCCCGCGTTCCCGCTAGATTCTGCCTCTGGCTGTCCTCACGTGGCCACGTCGTACTTTTTACCTTTCTTCCTCTCTCGGGTCTTTCCTTGTCACATACCATCCATACCCTCTTTTTTTCTCTTTTCTCATCCCTAATACTCTCTTCTTTCCCTCTCACCCTTCCACACCACGTAAACACGTCGTCTCGTCACGATCATCGCCCGCTTCTCATCGCCACCTGATCGCCATCTCATCTCATCGCCACCTCATCGCTGTCTCATCTTTACGTCCCACCACCCTCTGCTCGCCATAATGGCGCCCCCCAAATCCGCGCTCAACGGCAGCGCCGGTACTGACCACGACGCCGCGTCCACGTCCACGGCTGCCCCAGCAAGCTCGGGCGCTCACAAATCCTCGCTCGCTTCCAAATCCGCTTCCCCTGCCTCATCCTCACACAAGCAGCCCGCGGCTCCCTCCTCCTTTGTATTGCCCAGAATGTCGGATCCCACACCACCACAGTCTACAAACGGAACCAAACGCTCATCGTCGCCCGCTGTAGCCCCCGCGTCGTCGTCGTCGTCTGCAAAGCGCCCATTACGAGACAGCATTGGCCACAGTGACGCGAAAAACGGCTCCGCCACCGATAGCGCCTCGCCAGCAGGCAACGCAACGCACTACGGCACGCGGTCGCGCAACCGGACCGGTGGTGCGCGGCCCAATTACGCAGAGGACAGAGACCTTGACGTCGACATGCTGGCCGACCCGGCGCCGTCGTCGGCTCGTCGCGAGGACGAGCCCAAGAAGTCCTCGTCACGTAGCACCGCCGCCGCCTCATCGTCAGCGTCGGCTTCCGCTTCCGCCAACAGCAACGCGTGGACCATTTCATCGCTGCTTGATCGTGACCCTCTTCGCCCGTCAAACAACTCCGCCAACAGTACCTCGGAACGCGAGCGGTCACGCAAACCACTCCCCGGCACGACTGCCAACGGATTGGATGGTGCTGCAAGCACCAGCAACAACGGCACCAGCAACGGCGCCAGCAACAGCACCAACCACAGCAACGGCAACAGTAGCACCAAGTCCTCGTCCCACACCCAGCACAAGGACAAGGACACGCCAAAGTCTTCCGCGTCATCGTCAGACCTGTCGTCGTCCAATTCGCGCAAGCGCAAGGCCGCATCGTCATCTGCCGACAAGCCAGCAACCAGCGGCAACGGCAACGGCGCGTCGCAGGGCGCGTCCTCGTCTCTTCTCAACATATCGCTCAAGAAGAACGGTGCTGCCGCCGCCGCCGCCGCCGCTGCTGCCGCCGCGTCCTCGTCCTCGGCCGTCACCAAAAATGGTGCCAAGAGAGGCTACAACAGCACCAACCTGATGGCTTTTGAGAAACATGGCTCCAAGCCCAACAAGGATGGTAACCTCGTCGCCGACGATGGCTCTGTCCTTAGTGTAAATGGTGCGTCTCTGCTCATTGTCCTTTTCAACCCCCTTTTTGCCACGTACTAATTGTCAGACCACGTCTACCTCGTGTGCGAGCCACCCGGGGAGCCATACTACCTGGCCCGGGTCATGGAGTTTATGTACCCCAAAAATAACACGTCGCTGCCTGTCGATGCGCTGCGCGTCAACTGGTACTACCGTCCGCGGGACATTGGCCGCAAGACCCAGGACACGCGCTGTGTCTTCGCCACCATGCACTCGGACATCACGCCGCTGACGGCCCTGCGCGGAAAGTGCATCATCAAGCACAAGGCCGAAATCGAAGGTCTCGACCAGTTCCGGCGCACCAAAGACGCCTTCTGGTTCGAAAAGCTCTATGACCGCTACATTCAGAAAAACTACGAAGTCATTCCAACCAGCCAGATTGTCAATGTGCCGGAGCGAGTCAAGCGTGTGCTGCACGACCGCTGGCGCTTTGTCTTGGTTGAGCAGGGCCGTGGCAAGGATCTCACAGCGGCTGCAAAGCAGTGCAAGCGGTGCAGTGGCTTTTGTGCCAGGTACGTTGTTGCTCCTCCCCCTTCTCCTTGCTTTTTTTTTTCTCTCTCTCCCTGCGTGCCTTACCTGTCCCCGTTGTCCCATTTAATCCACCATGTTTTATCCATTTATCTCTGGAGTTTAAGCACCCGCCCCACACATATCACCCCTTTGCGTTAGTCTCATATATGACGCGAACAAGGCGCTAACGGGACCCACTTTTCAGCAACAACTCCGTTGACTGCGCTGTCTGCACCAAGACATACCACATGAGCTGTATTCGCCCACCCCTGCTGAAGAAGCCGTCACGTGGTTTTGCCTGGTCGTGTGCTGCCTGCAGCCGAGCCCAGGAACGCCTGCTCGAGGCACGCCACACCCCCAACGTCATTGATGGGCGTGCTCCAGATGCAGGGGCTGCGGCCACGGCGGCGTTGGCCGACGAGGATGAGTTCATGGACGAGGACGAGGACGAGTGCCCCGGCGCCAACCCCGACCAGTTCGAGGACCCTCATCCAGAAGCCACTGCTGAGCAGCAGTACCAAGCCAGCCTCTGGCCTTACCGCTACCTCGGGATCCATGCCAAGGTTGAGGACGCTCTCGACTACGATGACCGCATCTACCCGCGTGCAGCGACCCGTGTCGGCCCTCGGCACCAGGCTGTCGTACTGCCCTGGATGGACCGACCTGTTGAGTATGTGAACCCGCCGGACATCAAAAAGGCCACGCGCCGCGAAGCGCGCCAGAACAAGGAGGCCATTGCCGCCTACGAACGGGAGCGTGAAGCGCGCCCCAAGTGGGTGCAAGATACCCCTGCCGGCTACGTCAACCGCGGTGAGGACTACGACGAGAGCGACGAGCGCTGTACCTCATTTGTCGTGTACAAGCCGCCGAATGCGCCACCGCCTGAGCCGCCCAAGCACGAGCCGACCGAGTCTGCCTTTGCCATTGCCGCTGCTTCTGCCAAGAAAAAGAAGTCGACAGCTTCTGCCGCCTCCGCCTCCGCTGGCTCCAAGATGGACTTGGACCACCCCGAGCCCGAGCCTGAGAAGAAGAAGAAGACGGAAGCCAAGCAGGAACCCAAGGACGCCAAGACCCCCGATATCACCGACGCCGAAATCGACCAATACATGGCCAAGGCCGTGTCGCGTGCGACGAAGCTGGGCCTGCCCAAAGAGTCGACAAACTTGCACGACGTTGCCGCCAACTTGCTGTTCCGCACCAATTTCAACACGACCAAGGCACTGAAGCAGCTCGACCAGAAGAAAGCGGGCGACTTCAAAGAGCCCTTGCTCAGCGCTGCCGATCAGAAGCGGTTCGAAGAGGCCGTCACCAAGTTCGGATCCGAGCTGAACCTTGTGACGCGCCACGTCAAGACTGTCTTTTACGGCGACATTGTGCGCTGGTACTATGCCTGGAAGAAGTCGGAGCGCGGCAAGATCATCTGGGGCAACAATGCCAGTCGCAAGGGCAAGAAGGAGGCCAAGGAGGCCAAAAAGGCCGAGGCGGCTGCGGCCAACAAGATCCAGGACGATGTTGCCGACGACGTTGACGACTCTGCGTTTGACGCCGACAAGGCCGTCGCCCACAAGCGCCAGTTTGTCTGCAAGTTCTGCAACACCAAGTCGTCCCGCCAATGGCGTCGCGCGCCGGCCGCTGTCCAGATGGGTGTTCTGGCCGAGTCGCTCGGCGGTGGCAACAACCGCAGCTCTCACCGCGACCGCAACCAGAACCAAACCAACCAGCAGTGCGTTGCCGCCCTCTGTCGCCGCTGTGCCGAGCTTTGGCGGCGGTATGCCGTGCAGTGGGAGGATGTGGAGGCGCTCACCGCCAAGGTTGCGAGTGCAGGTGGCCGCCTGGTCAAGCGCAAGTTGGATGAAGAACTTATGAAGGAAATTGCCTCTGCCGACGACTTGATCCAAATGACCGAGGACGAGTACGAGGCGCACCATACGTCGTCTACCGAGCCCCCGCGCAAGAAGCACAAGGGCCCGAACGGCACAGCAGCGAGCGCCGACAAGGACAAGGACAAGGACAAGGACGGCGACCAGAACGTCTCGGACTCGACGGCCAGCAGCACGCCTGCGCCGACATCGTCGAGCAGCAGACGCAGAGACCGCTCTGACAAGCACCATGCGGACAAGAGCGAAAAGGACAAGGCAGCAACTGCTGCTGCTTCCGCCGCTGCCGCCGCTGCTTCCACGGCAGACAAGCCGTCGGCTTCGGCGGCGGGCAAGTCTGGTGCCGCCAGCGCTGCGGGCACTGGATCCAGCGCTGCGTCTACGCCTGCTGCCTCGGCCCCTGCCGCGCCCGAGATCCCGCAGCTGCGCAAGCTGCCGTGTGCCGTGTGCTACCAGATGGACCTGCCCACAGGCGACCAGCGGGTGACGTGCCGCGACTGCCGCCTGACGGTGCACCGCTCGTGCTACGGCGTCATGGACAACCGCAGCCCCGTTAAGTGGCTGTGCGACATGTGTTCCAATGACCGCAACCCGCACAAGTCGGTCGACTACCGTTGTGTTCTGTGCCCCGTCGACTACACCCATCATGAGCCCGCCCCGGAGCCTGCGCGGACCACGCACAAGAAGAAGTCGGACAAGGATCGCGAGCGCGAACGTGCAGAGCGCGAGCAGGCACAAAAGGCGATTGAGCAGTACCGCCAGCGCCAAGAGGAGCTCAACAAGCCGCTGAACCCGCGCGAGGCCCTCAAGCGCACTGCCGACAACAACTGGGTGCACGTGACCTGTGCCGTGTGGACGCCCGAAGTCAAGTTTGGCAAGGCCAAGGCGCTGGAGCCGAGCGAGGGCATCCCGTCGGTGCCGCGCCTGCGGTACGGCGAGATGTGCAAGGTGTGCAAGGGCACCGACGGTGCCTGCGTGTCCTGCCACCAGTGCCGCGGGCTGTACCACGTAGAGTGCGCGCACCAGGCCGGCCACATTTTCGGGTTCGACTTGGTGCCGATCAAGGGCTCGCGCCGCGACCAGACCAACATGGTGACGATTGACGGTGTCAGCGGGCAGCTCTCTGCGGCCATTTGGTGCCAAGAGCATGTGCCGCTCAAGGGCTCGGTGCACTCGATGCACGAGGCAGTGGGCGACAAGGGTATGACCGTCTTCCAGCTGTTTGTCGAGACCTACAAGCAGGCCGACCTGGCACTGACTGGCTGTGCGCGCAAGGCCAACCTTCTGACGGCGGCGTCGAAAATGTCTACGGCCGTCGGCGTCGGCGTCGGTGTGGGCGCCAACGGTAGCGCAGAGCAGCTGTCGACTGCCAACAGCAGTAGCACTACACGCCGAGGCTCGCTGTTTCTCAACGGCGACTTTACCGACCAGCGGGCGTCGGCGTCGCCCGAGTCCAAGCAGCAGCCTGGCGGCAACAAGGTGTGCTTCACGTGTGGCTGCGACGTCAGTCCCAAGTGGCACCCGATCGACGAGGACCAGGAACGCGACCTGGCCAATGGACACCACGGCAGGCTGGGAACCGAGGCCCAAAAGTTTGTTGAGCAGCGCCACTTCCAGTGCCACCAGTGCAAGAAGCTGGGCCGGAAGCCGTCGCCACACGTGCCGAGCACGAGTCACCTGTACGGCCGCGAGCCGCCGGAGCTGCACCAGCACCAGCCAGCGATGCCGCCAATGCACAATGGACACTCGCACCCGCACCAGCACCAGCACCAACACCAGAACCAGCACCAGCAACAGCAACAGCATGCCTACGCATACGGGTCGTCTGTCGTGAAGACTGAGGAAGACGTGTATGCCAGCGCTCTGCAGCGAGTCGCTCCGCACTATGGCCAGGACCGTGGCCCCTCGCTGCCGCCGCCGCAGGCTCGGACCCCTGGCCAGGCACCCCTGCCCTCGCTGGCCCAGCCCTTGTCGCAGTCGCCTCTGGCTCCGCCGCCCATGTCGCGCCAGGTCTCACAGCCAATGCCGTCTCTGCACCACCAGCAGGCACACCACCAGCAACACGCACAGCCGGTGCGGTCGCAGCCGTCGCACCACCACATCCTGCACCCGGCCGATCCGCCACGAAATGAGCCCCTGCGCCGGCCCTCGTTCTCGCACTCGCAGGCACCGCCGCCGCCGCAGCAGCACCAGCAGCACCAGCAGCACCAGCAGCACCAGCACCAGCACACGCCCGTGCAGCCGCATGCCCAGATCTCCGGGCCTCCAATGATGGGCGGTGCGTCGCGGTCGCCGCCGGATATTTCGGGCCGCTACTGGTCGTCGGGTGCGCCGCCACCACCTCCGCCTCTGCCACGCCAGGCACCGCCGCCGCTGTCCATGCGGCCGTCGTCGCAGGATAGCCCCTCGGGCGGCGCGCATCCGATGCACTCGTCGTCGCACGGCATGCCGCAGCATTCACCGCACTCGATGCCGGCTGTGTCGTCCCGGTCGTCTGTCGGCCCGCCGCCGCCGCCTGTGCACAGCTATCACAACGGTCCGTCGTCGTCGTCGCCGGGCTACGGCAGCTGGCCGCGGTCGTCGGGTGGTCCTGCGCCGCCTCCACCACAGTCGCAGCGCCGCGACTTACTGCACCACTCGGGATCCAGCAGCAGCATGGCGTCACCAGTGACGCTCAACCATTTGCGGCCTCCGCCGCTTAACTCGGCGCAGCACTCGTCGTCGAGCGGCATGCAAAACGGCAGCAGCAGCAACGGGTACATGGGCCAGAACATGCTGAACGGGCGACCGCCGTCGCCTCCGCGCCGCAGCATGGGGGGGCCTCCGATGCTGCACGGCAGCAACGGGCACTCGGCGTACGGGGCGTCCATGTCGCCGCACGTGCAACACAGCAGCCCGAGCCACCACTTTTCGCAGATTTTGCACCCGCAGCGGTCGTCGGCGTCGTCGGGCTACAACAGCGTGACGCGCGAGGACTTTACGCTGCGTGGCCCTTCGACGACGCCGGCGCCGCGGCCAAGCGATGCGCGCAATGGGAGCTCGGCCAGCTCCAACCCATCACTGCGGAATCTCCTGTCGTGATTTTCTTGATTTTTTCTATTTTCTTGATTGCTTTGTTTGTATACGTTTGAGCCTCAGCGTTGTTGATTGATTGTTCCTGAGCCGGCGTCTGGCATTATACCACGGCCTGTGTTTGGTTGCATGTTGTATGGTTGTTCTGTTTATTGTTTTCTTTTACATTTTGTTATCTGGGTGGACAATGGTACGGCCTTTTAGTTTTGGAAACTGTCTTGATCATCTCTCATTCTTGTCACGTACTCAGTGGTCTTTCGATAATGGCGCAAGGAAGTATCTGGCCATGTGGCCATAACTTTGAAGTATCTTCAAGCAAAAAGTCAACACTTGTAGCATAGATAAGTGAAATAGAATCTAGTTAATTCTATGCGCCATGAACGAAGGATACGGTTCTGCATTCAGCCCCCTAGCCACGCCAATTTCAGTACACTGGAGGCACAAAGCTTTAGTACTCCGTAGATAAGGCTACCACCAGAGCACTGCATAATTCTTGTGGAGAAAGGCGTTGTGCTGAATTTAGATGTACGATGTATGCATGGACCCGACCAATACGATCCGTTGGTATCGAACTGTTTCCGCATCCACAGTACGAGTAAACGCTCATCTGCATGCCCTCTCATCATTTGAGAATCTATTCGTAGTCAGTGGTTACCCAAAGGTGCCAACAATACTTGTACGAGTACTCGTGGGCGTCTGGTTGCATAAACAAAGAGGCTGCAACGCATGCTTCTGATTGGCTGGGATTTCATCCCATCTATCACGTGGAGTTCTGATCGGGACTAGCCTTCTTTATGAAATGTTTGTGCAACTGCCGAGTACTGCGTACGAGTATTGTATTCCGAAAACAAAGTGTGAACACTGTGCTGCTATCCTGTACGAGTAATAAATCTACTGTGCCTCCTTGGAGTACACACGCTTCTCGACGCCAATGTCTTCGTTCCAGAGCTCGGGGCTCTTCTCGATAAAGGCATCCATCAGTGCCTGGCAGCCGGCATCCTGCATCACGACGACCTCGACGCCGCGCGACTTGAGATAGGCCTCGCCGCCGAGAAACGTCTTGTTCTCGCCAATGACGACGCGCGCAATGCCGTACAGCAGGCAAGCGCCGGAGCCTGGGTGGGGGGGTTACGAGGATTAGTGGGGAGGGATGGAAGGAGGGGTGGAGAAGAAACGCGCAGATGTCGTCAGCATGTAGATAGTGGGGCAAGAACCTACACATGTCACAGGGCGACAGGGTGGTGTACATGGTGCTGCCTGGGGGGGTTAGCTGACGAAAAAAGCATTAAAAGCGAAGTGCACAAACACACCCTTGTAGGCACTCGCTGGCAGACGTCCCGTGTTGAAGAGCGCCGACGTCTCGCCGTGGTGGATGGGCGAGCCAAGCTGCACGCGCAAGTTGCGGCCCTTGCCCAGCAGCGTGCCGTCGGCCGCGACCAGCGCGGCGCCAATGGGCACGCCACCCTCGTCGAAGCCGAGCTTGGCCTCCTCGTATGCAATCTGCAGGCCTTCCTTGTCCGAGATCATTGTGTGCGGCAGGTGGTGTGATGGGTGGAAGAGAGATAAGAAAGGAGCAGAAAGAAGTCGAGATCAACACAAAGGATTTACGTGTAGAAAAGAAAAGTGAAAAGAAGTGGCCCACCCGCTTGATTAGACAAGGACTGTCCCAAACAGGGCAAACAACCCGACCGCCCAACGATTTATGTAACGGGCGAGACGGATGAGGCTTTTACATTTAGGCTTGCTCTTCTGTTTTGTTTTGTTTTTCTTTTTTGATTCATACTCCGTACATGTCAAACAATACGGAGACTATCAAGAGCCCCAACGACTGACATAAGCATCACGTGCAGCGACTATAAAGCTGCATCGCCAGTATTGCCTTATGAGCCTTATGAAAGCATTATGAATTATAGTCCTTGCTGTCGCAGTATCCTTGTGAGCCCTTGCGGCGAGCCTCTACTGGGAGAGACTGGCACCAGCAAACAAGAGAGTTACTGAAATGAGAAGTACGAGTACAAGACAGATAACCAGAGGGTACCTTGTCTTGTTGTTGTTGTTGTTGTTGTCAGTTTGTCTTTTTGCACTTACGAGTATATACCTGACCGGCATTGTTCCTACAATCAGCATCATGCCCGTCTGACCACCTACAGCTCAGCCCCTTTGAAGTGACCAATGGATAACCGCCATGTTGCAGCGCCCGAGTATGGTGAAAACGCCCTTCTGACAACCCTCCAGCCCAGTCCCTCGAGGTGACCAATTAAGCAGGCGGACAGTCGTCCTGCTGCAGCACCCGAGGGTGATGAGGCGGTTACTCGTAGAAGAGGGGTCGTCGATGCCCAAGCCCCCTTTCCTCACCTTAATTTGTTTTGCACACTTTCTCAAGATTCCCTCGTTGCTTTGTGTTTTTCAAGCTCACAAAGACAACGACAAACGCATCACATCAAACCAACCTCTCACGAAAAAAGACACCAATGGCTTCAAACGTTGCTTCACCTCCCAGTCCTATGGGCCTGCGCCTACTTTCCTTGGACGGTGGCGGCGTGCGCGGTCTGTCCGCTCTCTATATCCTTAGGAATCTGATGGAGAAGATCAACCCTGCTTCACCGCCGTTGCCCTGCAACTATTTTGACATGATCGGTGGCACCAGCACCGGCGGCATCATTGCCGTCATGCTCGGCCGCCTGAGAATGTCTGTGAACGAGTGCATCAAAGAATACTCTTCACTGTCCAAAAAAGTGTTCATCAAGAAAAATCACCGGATCTCGATTCCTAAATTCAAGACTCAAGCCCGCTTTGACACCTCGGCACTGGAGGAAGCAATCAAGAAGGTCCTGGCGGACCGTATGGTGGACGAGGATGAGCTTCTCAAGAGCGACGGGCCGTGCAAAGTGTATGTTGGTTCACAGTTCTGTCGTGCATACTGCGGCTTGTGCTAACACAGAATATAGGTTTGTCTGTGCATCAGGTGCCAAGAGCAAGAGCCCCGTATGCCTCAGGAGCTATCAAACGAGCCGCGGTGCCACCGATCTGCTGGACTGCACCAGAATCTGGGAGGCTTGTCGCGCGACATCGGCGGCCCCGACTTTTTTCAAGCCCGTTGTCATTGGCCCCCATGGGGAGAAGTTTGTCGACGGTGGGTTGGGCAGGAACAATCCAGTCGAAATTTTGTGGACAGAGGCCCAAGACGTTTTCGGCAGTCGGGAGGTCCAGTGTTTGATCTCAATCGGCATGGGACTGCCTTCCGGCCGGGCCTATGACGACACAATCAAAGACCTCATCACTGCCTTGAAAGGTATCGCAACAGACACAGAAGATACGGCCGATAAATTCCACCGCAACCACGGAAAAGACTACTACTATCGATTTAGTGTCAACCGTGGGCTGGACATCATCGGGTTGGAGGAGGCGGACAGAATGGGCGAGATTGCCGATGCGACAAGACGGTACATTGAGTCGCAAGAAGTGTACTCGCGCCTTGAAACGTGCGCAGATCTACTCGCAGGCAGAAAGACACGTTAGTTATATTTTTTCCCCATGATGTCGGTCTTCAAATCAGTTGGTTCTAATCATGAATAGATTCGCCGCCCTCTCAAACTGTGAATCACACCGCTAAGAAACACCATCTTCTTCCTCATTTCAAGAACTACGGGTTTGTTGGGCGGGAAGACGAGCTGAAAAATCTTCAGCAGTTGCTGTTCAGCGGCGAGCAACTGCGCCAGATCGTCGCGTTGTCTGGCCTTGGCGGCGTCGGCAAGACGCAGATAGCGAATGCTTTTGCGTACTGGACAAAGGATACCCGACCCGACTGCTCCATTTTCTGGGTGCGCGCCGACAGCAAGCCGAACTTTGAAGAGGCTTATATGGCAATTGCAACCAAACTTGGGATACTGTCCGAGTCGACCAACAAAGACGTCAAGAAACTCGTTTGCGACCATCTCAGCTCCGAGGCGGCTGGCGAGTGGCTCCTTGTGATTGACAACTTGGACGATCCCCATCTCGTCGAGGAACCTGGGCTGCAAGAGTTCTTCCCCCAAAGTGACACTGGGCGAGTCTTGGTGACAACACGCAAACAAGACATTGCTACACGCGTGGCTCAGAACACGATCCACCTAGAAGTGTTCAGTCTACCGCAGGCAAAGGAGCTGGCGAGAACACACTGCCCAGATGAGCTAGTCGACATCGACGAGCC
Source organism: Ophiostoma montium (assembly GCA_029299015.1). NCBI lineage: Eukaryota > Fungi > Ascomycota > Sordariomycetes > Ophiostomatales > Ophiostomataceae > Ophiostoma > Ophiostoma montium. Next base: position 48,596 of record JANSMC010000139.1, read on the forward strand.
GACAATGGATGCTTTCATGGAAGAGCTCGGATACTTGCCCCTCGCCATCACACAAGCCATGGCCTACATCAAAAAGATCAGAATGCGGGTCTCCAATTACTTGGAGCTGCTGAGAAAGAGTGAAGATGACAAGACGACCCTCCTCAGCAGATTGATACCAAGCAGCACACACTTCAATGCGGGCACGCATGCCGTTGCCACCACTTGGCTCGTGTCCTTTCGCCAACTTGAGGAGCAAAGTCTGGACGCAGTCGAGCTCCTCAAGTTCATATCCGAGATCCAGCCAAAGTCAATCCCGCTCTCCCTTTTACCTGACTTTGGCTCTGAAGCTGCTAGGTTCAACGTGGTCACCCACCTCTGTGATTACGGCTTTGTGTCTTGGCAGGACAACGACATGATTGGCATGCACAGTCTCGTCCACATGGTGACCCGGAACTGGGTCAAGCAAAGTGGTGAGGAGAAAAGGAAAAAAGTGGCAGACGATGCACTGCAGCACATGTCGTCGCTGTTTCCAGACCCCGCCTACGAGAATCGCGACACGTGGAGAGCCTACTTGCCGCACGCACTGCACATGTTCCACAATGGAGAGGCAGTGAAGTCGAGAGAGGCAATACTGCTATATGTCAATGTCAGCTGGGCTCTCCGTTACGATGGCCGCTACGGAGAGGCGCTGCCGTGCGCCCAAGCCTGCGAAAAATGGGCGTATGACCATCTCCCGGAAGAAGACGAGGAGCGACTTGCCGTGCAACACATGCTCGCAATTTTATACGAGGATAATAAACAAGTTTCGGAGGCGATATCACTACTCAAACACGTCGTTGGCATTGAGGAAACGAAACTAGCGGAGGACTACCCGGATCGACTTGCTTCACAACACGCGCTCGCACGCGCATACTTGGATAATAACCAAATCCAGGAGGCGATATTACTACTCGAACACGTCGTTCGCGTTGAGGAAAAGAAACTACCGGAGGACCACCCGAGTCGACTTACTTCACAACACGAGCTCGCACGCGCATACTTGGCGAATAACCAAATCTCGCAGGCGATAGAACTACTCGAACACGTCGTTCGCGTCCGGGAAAAGAACCTAGCGGAGGACTACCCGGATCGACTTGCTTCACAACACACGCTCGCACGCGCATACTTAGCGAATAACCAAATCTCGCAGGCGATAAAACTACTCGAACACGTCGTTCGCGTCCGGGAAAAGAAACTAGCGGAGGACTACCCGGATCGACTTGCTTCACAACACATGCTCGCACGCGCATACTTAGCGAATAACCAAATCTCGCAGGCGATAAAACTACTCGAACACGTCGTTCGCGTTGAGGAAAAGAAACTACCGGAGGACGACCCGAGCCGACTTATTTCACAACACGAGCTCGCACGCGCATACGTGAAGAATAACCAAATCCAGGAAGCGAAATTACTACTCGAACACGTCGTTCGCGTCCAGGAAAAAAAACTAGCGGAGGACCACCCGGATCGACTTGTTTCACAACACGCGCTCGCAAACGCATACTTAAAGAATAACCAAATCTCGGACGCGATATTACTACTCGAACACGTCGTTCGCGTCAAGGAGAAACTACTAGAGGACGATCCGAGCCTACTTGCTTCATAACACTCGCTCGCAATAGTATACCGGGAAAACAACCAATTTTCGGAGGCGATATCACTACTTGAACACGTCGTTCGCGTTGAGAAGAAACTGCCGGACCAGGAACGGGTTGTTTCAGAGAAAGCGCTCGCAAGAACATACGAGATGATGCGCAACAATGGCACGCATTAGCCGACCAGAATGGCGGCACGGGCAACTGGGAATAGAGGCGTACACTGCACTAGATAGACCGTTTGAATACTACATTGTTTTTTGACCTTTGCATCTGACTCTCCAGTTGTTTCTTTGTTTCTTGTCCTTGCGTTCCCTTTGCCTTTTAATTCCACGGCAACGTATTTGTCTACTTCCACACAATCAGTCTGTAGCACATCCGCGGCATACCGGTGTTGAACACTGAAATTCCCAGCGGTCAGAAAGACGTTGCCTGCGTCTGGGAGACTAGCTGTAAGTAGATAGAAGCGGTCGCTTCGGAACGGGTTGATAATGCCAAGCTACTCCAGCTTTCTTCAACAACAACAACAACAACAACGGTCTAGTGGCCAAATGGCAAGGCGCTTGGCTACGAACCAAGAGATTGCAGGTTCGATCCCTGCCTAGATCAATTTTTTTGCACTTTTTTCTTCTTCTATATCTGTCGGGACTCTCCTGTCAACGGGAGACTTTGAAGGGTACCGGTAAGATATCAAATGAGGAACAGCTGGCCGGGATAGATACATATTTGCAGGTGACCACCATACACCGTAGATGCTGCACAGCACCTTCGTCCTGAAGGAGCATGCAATAATCTGTTGGTGTGGTGTGGTCTGAAACTCTTCTATCTGATGCTTGGAGGCCCTGATGACGTCCTTACAGGAAAGCGGAGGGATCTAGAGTGAATAAGAGAGGCCCGTTTGTACGCAACCGTTTGTACGCGTTCATATGTACGATCAGGTGATTTTCCAACAGTTTTTTTTTTGAGAGTGTCTGTCTCTCGCACAAGTCAAACTTAGTCATCGACTATAATCGTCCTTCCGAACTTATCCATTTCACTTGTGCGGTATAGACTATATATATCCTCATAGTCATCTTCCGAATTTTAGCAATGCACATTGTATATAGACTATAGTATAGATCCTTCACTCCAGCTTGAGAGCCTCAAACTGCGACACGGTCTCGGCCAGCTGCTTGGCCTCGCTCTCCTGCTCGGCCAGGCGCTGCTGGTCGGCCTCCTGCGTCGCGGCCGCCACCTTTTCCTTGTACACGGGGTCGGCAATCTGCTTGGCGGTCTTGGCGGCGTTGGCCGTGGCCTTGGCCAGCTTGGTCTGGGCCTTTTTGATCTCGGCGTCGAGGTCGACGTGGCCCTTGACGTGCAGGAAGACAATGGCGGCGCCCGAGGCCTGGAACGCGACGCAGCCGGCCGGCCGCTCGGCGCCGGGGGCCAGGATGGTGATCTTGGCGCCGGCGTTGGCGCCGGTCACGGACTTGCCGGCGAGCGCGCGGATGGCGGCAATCTCGGCGGTGGCCGTGGCGTAGCCGTGGTCGGTGGTGGTCTGGACAAACAGGTTGATGGGGGCGGGGGCGGCCTTGGCATCAGCATCAACGTCGGCATTGCCGGGCTTGGGTGCCGGGTACTCGGTCATGAGCGAGCGGATGCCGCGCGACGCGTCGAGGACGAGCTGGTAGGCGGCCTCGGCGTCGGGGTTGTCGAAGCGCGCGTCGTAGACGGGGTAGGACGCGACGACAATGGAGGGCGTGTCGTCGCCGGCGCGGCGCGGCAGGCGCTGCCAGAGCTCCTCGGTGATAAAGGGCAAAAAGGGGTGGCTCAGCAGCAGCGCGGCCTCGAGCGCGCTGTAGAGCGTCTGCAGGGCCGACTCGCGCTGGTCCGGCGTGCCGTCGGAGATGATGACCTTGGAGTTTTCGATGAACACGTCGCACAGCTCGGCATACCAAAAGTTGTAGAGCGCATTGGACGCGGCCTTGAACTCGCGCTTGTCGATGCTGTCGCCAATGTCGCGCGCGGCGGCGTTCATCTTGGCCAGGATCCAGAGCTCGGCGAGCGACTCGCTGCCGCCCAGGGTACGCTGCGTGCGCGGGACAAATTTCTGGCTGCTGCTGCTGCTGCTGCTACTGCTGCTGCTGCTGTGCGTGGCCAGGTTGCCGAGCACAAACTTGCTGGCGTTCCAAATCTTGTTGCAGAAGCGGCGGTAGGCGTGCATGACTTTAATGTCAAAGTTGATGTCGCCCGAGCCCGTGACGTAGTTGGCCAGGCACATGCGCAGGCCATCGGCGCCGCACTCGGGAATGCCCTGGGGAAAGGCCGTCTTTTGGTACTTTGTGGCCTTGACGACCTCGACCGGGTCCAGGTTGCCCTTGAGCAGCGTCTTTTGCAGGTCCTCGAGGCTGATGCCGGCAATGACGTCGAGCGGGTTGATGACGTTGCCCAGCGACTTTGACATTTTGCGGCCGTCCGAGTCGCGCACCAGCGGGTGGCAGTACACCTCGTAAAAGGGCACTTTGCCCGTCAGCTTGAGGCTCAGCATCACCATGCGCGCAATCCAAAAGAACAAAATGTCCCAGCCCGTCTCCAGCACGCTCGTCGGGAACAGCGTCGCCAGGTCGGCCGTCTGCTTGGGCCAGCCGAGCGTCGAAAAGGGCCACAGGCCCGACGAGAACCACGTGTCGAGCACGTCCTCGTCGCGCTCCAGCCGCACCAGCGTCTTGTCGGGAAAGGCCGCAGCCACCTTGGCGCGCGCCTCGGCCTCGGACTTGGCCGCAAACCAGCGCGCATTGTCGCCGGCGTCGCTGGCGTCCTCGCCGGCAAAGTGTGCCAGGTACACGGGGCACTGGTGACCCCACCACAGCTGGCGCGAGATGCACCAGTCGGTAATGTTGGCCATCCAGTGGCGGAAGCTGCGGTCGGCCGACTCGGGCTTGATCTTGAAGTCGCCGGCGTCGAGCGCGGCCACGGCCATCTGCGCCATCTCGCCCATGCGCATCCACCACTGCGGCTTGAGCCGCGGCTCGACAATGTCCTTGCTGCGCTCCGACAGCGGCACCACCATGGGGTTGTCCTTCTTGTCGACGTACAGCCCGAGCTTCTTGAGGTCCTCGGCAATGGCGTAGCGCACGTCGAAGCGCTTCTTGCCCGCGTAGGGCCCGCCGTTCTCGTTGATCAGGCCGTCGTCGGTCAGGATGTTGATGAACTCGAGCTTGTGGCGCTCGCCAATGGCAAAATCGTTGGGGTCGTGCGCGGGCGTGATCTTGACGGCGCCCGTGCCAAACTCGCGGTCGACGTAGTCGTCGGCCACAATGGTCATGACGCGGTCCGGCAGGAACGGGTGCACGACCTTTTTGCCGACGAGGTGCTTGTAGCGCTCGTCCTGCGGGTGCACGGCAATGCCCGAGTCGCCCAGCATGGTCTCGAGCCGCGTCGTGGCCACCTCGATGAACTGGTCGGGGCTGTCGGCCAGCTGGTACTTGAAGTGCACAATGACGCCAAACTCGACCTTTTTGTCGTAGCCCGGCACGTCGAGCAGCGTGCGCCCCGGCAAGTCCTTGTTGTTGACCTCGAGGTTGGACAGCGCCGTGTTGAGGCGCGAGTCCCAGTTGACCAGGCGGTTGGCCCGGAAGATGGTGCCCTCGTCGTGCAGCCGCACAAACGTCTCCTGCACGGCGGCGCTCAGGTTCTCGTCCATGGTAAAGGCCTCGCGCGTCCAGTCAAAGGACCCGCCCATCTTGCGCAGCGCATTGTTGATGTTGGCGTGGTACTCCGTCTTCCAGTCCCACACAGTCTTAATAAACTTGTCGCGGCCCAGGTCGTGCCGCGTCTTGCCCTCGCGCCGGTACAGCATGGTCTCGACCACGCTCTGCGTCGCAATGCCCGCGTGGTCGCAGCCGGGCAGCCACAGCGTCGTCTTGCCCTGCATGCGCGCGTGCCGCACCATAATGTCCTGCAGCGAGTCGCCCAGCGCGTGGCCCATGTGCAGCGACCCCGTGACGTTGGGCGGCGGGTGCGAGATGACAAACCGGCCCGCGGGCTTTTCCTTGCCGTCGGCGTCGAGCGCCGGCTGGAAGAAGCCCGCCTTTTCCCAGTACTCGTACCACGCGCTCTCGACGGCCACCGGGTTGTACGACTTGTAGTGCGGGTCGTCCAGGCTGCGCAGCCGCTTCTTCTCGCCGGCCGGCGTGTCGTTGACGTACGGCGGCAGCACGTCCTCGGCTGCCGCCTTGGCTGCCTTGGCCGCCTTGGCCTTGGCCTTTTTCTCGGCCGCTGCCGCATCGGCCGGCGTGGCCTGGGCCGCCTGGGCTGCCTTTTGGGCCGCCTGCTTCTGCTGGAACTTGGCCAGCTTCTCGGCCTTTTTGCGGTCGCGCTCCAGCTCCTTTTCGGACTTGATCTTGGGGGCCCCGTCGGCAGGGGCTGCCGCAGGGGCTGCCGCAGCAGCCGCCGTAGGCGTGTCGGCTATGCTGTCTGTTAGTATACATATACAAAATATGATAACCAAAAGTCATCACCACCACCGTCACTCACGTTTGCTTTCAGTCGCCATTGCACGTGCTCGAAACAGACGGGTAGCTGGTGGCGGGCGCACCAAGAGCGCACGGATTAATCGAAGGGACGACGTTGTGGCGTCCGTGGGACCAGGGTCGTGTTAGTCGTGGATATCAGGAGAAAGGAAAGAAAGCAAAAGAAAAAAAACACGACAACGTCGAGGCCTAGATCGTGGGATCGAGTCATACTTTTCCTAGTCACGTTGTGGGCGCGCCCAAGTATTCTGCCGTGAGGGGCAGTCGATTGATGGTTGTGGAAGGCGGTGAACATGTGGCGCAGCTTTATGATGTATGAGTGGATTTGCATGGGTAGTTGCAGTTGCAGCGGCTACACTGCATTACAGCGGCTGATGGAGAAATACAGCACCCATCACCGCTGTAAGCGTGCACGCGCCGCAAAACTCTGAATAGCCTCACTTTTCGTTGCTATGCCTGCTCGCACATAGAAATAAAAGTATAAATCACAAAAATCAAAACGCTTTCAAGCCTTTTATCATCTCCCCGGCATGGTATGACGTCTCTGTTGCGTCCCCGGCTGGCCGCCGCCGTAGCGGCTCCGTGCCGTCTTCGAGTACGACGGTTTTCTGCTGCACGACCTCGACGCAGCGGCCAGTTTACGCTCGCCATTCCGCCCTCGGCGTCCAAGGTGTGCCTCTAGTGTTCCCGCCACTGAAATTACAGAGTACTGACCAACCATCCAGAAAAGCGTCCTCGCTGCATTACAGACGCGGCCCGTCTCTCCGGCAGGTGGTGGTCCGGACAACAAGGACAATGCTGCCGTGGTCCTGGCGTCGCCCGAGTTTGCCACGTGGCTCGAGGATGAGACGTTTATGCAAGGGCTGCTGCTGCATGGGTTGCCGTCGCTGGCTTTCGCCGACGCCGATATTAACGCTAACGCGCCCGAGGGTGTGCGTGTTCTGGCCGCCGTCGTGGCCGCCCTTGCACCACCGCCTGCTGCCAGCAGTAGCAGCAGCAGCAACAAGGCACCGCCGCCGCTGTCCGGCCTCTCCGTGGTATATGGCAATGCGGCCCGTCTGCTGCCGCACATGCAGCCGCCCGACAGCGCCGGCAAGACGGCCCTCCCCAGCAGCAGCAGCAGCAGCAGCAGCAGCCGCGGCTCCATTGGCAGCGACCTGGACAAGGACGCCGCCATTACCGTGCAAGTGCCCCCGCTCCGGTCGGCTTCATCGTCGGCTTCATCGTCAGCAGACTCTCTTTCTGTGACGCTGCCGCTGGCCAACACCGTCTTCCAAAACGGCCGCCGGTCCACGCTGCTCGCCAGCCAGTGGCATTGGCAGGCCGACACGCTGCGGCTGACGGCCCTGGCATCGCACGAGCACGACGTTGTCGTGCCTTCATATCCCTCCGGCTCCGGCTCCGGCTCTTCTTTTACGACGGTCTCGGCTCTTCTCTTCCCGCTCGCCGAGCCCCTCACCATTGCCGCCGGCCTCGGCAACATTGTGCGCCAGGTCGTGGACCCGGCCACGCGCAAACCGGTCCCGGCCGCGCGCGAGCTCGAGGCGGCCATTCCGGCCCTGCTGGCCGCCCGCCGGCGCAGCAACCCAGCACCGCTGCAGCAGCAGCAGCAGCAGCAGCAGTTGCAGCAGGACGGGCCCATGGCCGTGTGGGCGCTCGTTGTGCCGGCGCCGCTGGTCCCCTTTTACACGCAGCTCAAGCAGCAGGCCCGGCCGGCCCTGGATGCAGTGTCCAACGACGCGGTGTCCGCGGCGGACGCGCACTCGGCCGACGCCGAACAACAGGCAGCGGCACGCACGGCAGACCACGTGACCGCGCTGCTGGCGGCGGGCTGTCGCCTGCACCGCGTGCTGAGCGGCGGCGGCGGCTGGGGCCTGAAGCAGGGTCTGCTGTCGCTGGATCCGCAGATGAGCCATCCGGCGGCGGCACCGTCAATATCACAGAAGGGATCCGGAGACGGCACGTCACGCATCCTCGGTGAAGAGCGCAGCGACGACGAAATGGACGACGAAGCCATGCAGAGTTTTATCCGGTCTTTTAGGAGTGAAACAGAGGCCGGCGCAGAGGCGGAATCTCCGGCCGACGGCGTGGCCATGCCCGGAGCCGTGGTGCAGTTCTTTGTGGCTCCTCTGGCGGGGAAGGACGCGGGCGGGACAGACACCGCAACCAGAACGGCACCAAGCAATGCCTTCTCCATCACCCTGGGTGCACAGGCCGGCGACGACGGCAGCAATGCCCCGGCCGCGGGCGACAACGACGGCACGGCGGCGCCGACACTGTTCCCGAACCACTTTGGTGCCGTGTCCAACCACGGCATATTTCTGGCGTCGGATACCGCGCCAATGGCCATCCGCACCAAGCTGGATGCTCCGGGGACCTATGTCGTGTACGAGGGCCGGTCTTGAGGCACGCCTTCGTGACGGAGCTGTCTCTCGGATAATGTCACCGTTGGAGACCGCACGAATTAAACACATCCAGAGGAAAGACAGAACTCTCATGGACGCTTGTGTCAACACCTCACGGTAGCCGGTCGTTTTACATGCGGAACAGCTGTCAGGATGGTTTGTATTAGTAGCGATCACGTGTATCATCATATCACTGTACCTGTGCAGGACTATATGTATGCGTGCTTAATAGCAATGCGAATTATTCTTGACAGCCGTGTTGCACGTGCATACTGCCGGCTACCGTGTGATACCAAACTCACCGATTCTTCCACCCTAGGAATAAATGCTATGGCCTCGAAGCCGCATCGCCGAGCATGTCATCCAGCAGGCAAAAGAGATGGACTCACGGACGATGTGCCGAGTACTGCAGTTGATTCTGGAAGACTGGAAGCAGGGACTTGTCCGGCGAGACGCCAATGAACTCTCAACGCTCCTGATAACAGACATCCCACGTGCTTGACCACAGCCATGGCCGAGGCCTCATCTAGGAGACTTTACCCGACCACACCTTGGATATAGCCGTTATCCCCCACGCTCGGCTTATGTAATGCAGACCTCCGATGACACCATGTCGTCGGGATTCACTCTCAGTTATCTATAATCTCTTCTCTATACACACACACATCATCATGTCCACAAAAGTAGGCATCCTGTCCATGGGCGACATGGGCGTCGGCATCGCCAAGTTGCTCGTCGCCCACGGCTTTGCCGTCGCCACCAACGTCGCCGGCCGCAGCCAGGACACCGTCGACCGCGCCACGGCCGCCCGCGTCGACCTGCTGGCGTCTGATGTTGAGCTTGTGCGCCACTGCGACGTCATCCTGTCTGTCGTGCCGCCGCGGGATGCGCTAAACGTGGCCAAGCGCATTGTCGCCGCGCTGCCCGCTGCCGGCGACCGCGCGCCCGACCGCCGCCGCCACCCGCTCTACTTTGTCGACATGAACGCCGTTGCCCCAGCGACGAGCAGGGATATAGCGGCGCTGTTTGATGGCACGGACGTGCGCTTCATCGACGGCTGCATCCTTGGTGGGCCGCCCGCCGAGCGACCAGCATCCTCGGCCGATGGTGCCACCTCCGCCACCACCACCACAACGTGGGACCGCCCGCTGATGCCCATGTCCGGCCCTTACCGCCTCGACGACGACAACGACGTCCTCTTCCCCGGCCTCGCCGACACCCTCAACACGCGCCACCTCAGCAACATCATCGGCAGCGCCAGCGGCCTCAAAATGTGCTTTGCCGCCCTCACAAAGGGCTACGCCGCCATTGCCGTCCAGGCGTACACGACGGCGCACGAGCTCGGCGTGCTGGACGACCTGCAGTGGGCCTTGACCGCGCTGATGCCGGCGCGCGTGCCGGCCACGGAGCGCGCGCTGACGGGCATGCCGCCCAAGGCGTACCGGTGGGTGCGCGAGATGGAGGAGATTAGCGCGACGTTTGCGGGCGAGGGCGGGTTCACGCCGGCGCTGTTCCAGGGCGCGGCGGACGTGTTCCGGGCGGTGGCCGCGGACGCGGTGCTGGGCCAGGAGAAAGTGGGCCAGCGGCAGCGTGGGCAGACGGCCGAGGACGTTGCGGCGGCCATGGCGGAGGGTTTGAAGAAGGCGGAAAAAACGTCTATTGACAAAGCCGTCTAGGTATCAGGTTCAGTGGTATCCATAATATATTGTGCAAAGTGATGAAAGAAAATTCTGCTTAAATTGACGCCATGCGTCTGCCGTGGGTTGCGCCTCCCTCTACCCAATCATATCGGCGTCGTCGGCGTCGTCCTGTCCAGGCGCGGCCGGTGCAGCAGCCACGGCCGCAGCCGCTTCCGCCGTCTGGGCCGCCGCCGCGTCGCCGGCGCCGTTGCTGCTCTCCACAAAGTAGTCGGCCATCTCGGCGTCCAGCTCCTCCTGCGTCTTCTTGGCCCGTCGGTTGCCGCCGTCACGGCCGCCGTCGCCGCGGCCTCCATCACGGTCCCGCCCGTTCTGTCCGCCCCGACCACCACCACCACCACCGCCACCACCGCCGCCACCTCGCCGCTCGCCAGGCCGCCGTCCATTCTCGCGCCGCCGCGCCGGACTCTGCGACCGCGATCCACGGCTGTAGTCGCGGCCTCCATCGCGGCCTCCATCACGGCCACCGCCGCCGGGCACGTACCGGTCAATGCCGCGCCGTGCCGCCGCCGCCAGGCTCGTGCGGCTGTCGTCGGCGTCGTCGTTGTCGCCGTTTTCGTCGTCGTAGTAGAAGCGATCGCCTCCGCCCCCCTTGGGCCGCGAAATGCGCTCGGCCAAGGGCCGGCCCGATCCCAGCGATGCACTGCTGCCACCGCCACCGCCACCGCCACCGCCACGACCGCGCCCAGCAATCGTCAGCCGGATAGGCTGTCCCTTGGCATTGGCGCCGTCAAACTCGCGAATGGCAAGGCGCGCGTCGTCGTACGACGCATAGGTAATGTAGGCAATGCCCTCGGAGCGGCCGGCGCGGTCGTAGACGAGGTCGACAGCCGTGACGGGGCCGATGCGGCGGAACAGGCCGTCGAGGTCGTCGCGCGTCAGGTCGTAGTGGAGGTTTTCGACGCGCAGGCGTGTACCGCTGCCGTTGCCGACGCGGTCGCGGTCGCCGCGGTCAACGCGGTCGGGCGAAGCGCGGTGCGCGCGGCCATTCTTTCTGCGGGTGTCTTTTCATTAGCTTCATTAGCTTTATCTCAAAAAGACAATCAGTCAACACCCACCATCATCGTAGCGGTCGTGCACCCATTCCCTGCGTGGTCAGTCGTGTACGAGAACTGAATAGTGTCGACGCCCTCACTCGTCAATCTTGCGAGAGTCGTCGCGGTAGGTCTGAATATTAGCATTCTGTAGATCAACAGGAAACGAAAAAAACCCACCTTGTGAACGCCGTCGCGTGGAAAGTCGTCGCGTCGGTTGCTGCCGCCGCGGCGACGGCCATTGCGGTCGCCGTTACCGTTGCCGTTGCCGTTGCCGTTGCGGTCGCGGTCGTTGCGGTCGTGGCGCCGGCCGTCGTTACGGTCGGTGCGCCGGCCGCGGTGCTCGGCCTTGTGCTCGGCCAGAATCTCGTCGAGGCTGACGTCCATGGTGATGTCTGTCGGTCGTGTCGGAGGTTGATTTATTCGTGTAGTAGGGTCCAAAGTGCAGCTCCAAAAGCTGAGTTTGAGCTGAAATCGAGCATTGGCCAGACCGCTAGCG
>JANSMC010000140.1:0-59619 GCA_029299015.1 Ophiostoma montium
ATATGCCCTGTGATATGCCCTGTGATATGCCCTGTGATATGCCCTGTGATATGCCCTGCAGCGCCGCCCACAGCGCATAGTGCCCTGTAGTATGCCCTGTCGCAGCGCATGGTGGTGCCCTGTAGCATCGCGCCTGCAGCGTATCGCGCCCTGTATGCCGCCGCCCGCAGCGCGCGTCGGGCCCCGCAGTCTCCTTTTCGTATGGCGCATGGAGCCCTGTAATGTTTTGTACTGTAGCGATTACGCTAGCCTATCTCCTGCCTATACGGGCCTGTCAGCTGAGGTTCGCCTATGCGCTATAGCGTCCCGCCCTCTGTCTCTGTCTCATAGCGGCTATAGGCCTACCGTGTCCTAGCTTATAGCGCACTATAGGCCTACCGTGTCCTAGCTTATAGCGCATGGTGCCCTAGGATGCCCTGCCCTGCAGCGTATGGTGCCCCGTAGCAGTACGGCACCAGCGCACTCCCGCCACCGGATTTATAGGGGCGCGGGGTGCCATCCGCCCAGGAGCGGGCCCATGCGCCCGCCACTCTGCAGGGCTCCCACTGCGCGAGAGCATGGGTATACAGGGCACTGCCTACATAGTAGTGTATAGGCGTGTTTACCTCGAGGTAGACCAGGTCGTATAGATAAACATGTATAAGCCTGCGTAGATTTTTATAGAAATATATATCTAGATAATTAGGCCGAGTGTATAGGTATAGAGATATATTATTATAATAATCTCTACTTTCGTTTTGTATTGTTTTATGCGAGATTTCTTTACGATAAATCAATATTTGTTTATAAGGCTACGGAGGACACCGTCTTCGTCTGGTATGTCGGCCCGATTGATTCTCCCCTGACTAGTAAAGTTGTTAAGAATCATAGTTTCTGTGGCAGACATGCCTAGCCACTTAAAATAGGCCGTGCCGTAGCTGACCGTGGTCCAGATGTCAACCGGATAGGAGGGGTCGTTGATCTCAACAGCGTCATCATCGCCGGCAACGGTACTACAACTATAGTTGGACCAAACTTCAGTACCAGGGGTACTAGCGTCTATGCCAGCAACGGGGGCTTTGTCGGCAGCGGTAGCATCGCCACCAGTGGCTGTCGCAAGGAGAAGAAGATCACCAAAAGGGTCATCAGAAGCGGCACCATCGGGGATAGGCATCTCACCGGCAAAGTCGTCCTCCATAGTTGGAGCTAAAACGGGCGTCTCACTAGACGTGTCATGCGTCGCGTCGTCCTGGATAGTTGCATCAGAAACGGACATGGCACCAAAGATGTCTTGCGTTGCGTTAGCATCGGGGACAGGCACACCACTGAAAACGAAAATGTCGTCAAGGGTAGTATCGATGACGGGCATCTCACCGAAATAGAAGTCGTCGGGAATGGCAGGATCAAGGACCACTGTGTCGCCAGATACGTTGTTGGTAGTCGCAGCATCAAGGACAGGCACCTTGCCGCTGTCGCCGACAAAGGAGACAATGTCCGTTGTGCCAGTGCCAGGGACAGACATGTCATGGAAGAGGTCGCCGAGAAAGGCGGCATCGCCACCAAGCAGATCATTATTGAGATCATTGGAAGCAATAGCAAACAGAATATCGGAAACGGCAGCATTGTCCGCCATGGCGGTATTAGGACTAACGAGATCGTCGGCTATAGGCGAATCGTCCTCATCGTCTAGTGTTTGCATGCCGTCCTTGCTAGGAGCCGCGTTCGGACCCTCGTCGGCACTGAGACTGGTTTTGATGAGAGAGCTTCCCCAGTCGACTGTGGCTGGAGTATCGAGGCTCGCGAGGAGGCCGTCCGACGTAGAGGCAGTGGTGGCGGGGTCGATCAAGAACTGTTGCCCGTTGTCGGGTTCTGTGAGCATGTCGCCCAGCATGTAGGTCTCGGGCGTGTCGACAATATACTCGTACGACGTGGCCGCGGACATACGTTCGTCCTGGTCCTCCATCTCGTCCGCCTCCTCGACTGCCACGCCAGCCGTGTTGACTTGTTGCTCAGCCGCCGACGCCATCGCATCCATGTCGGCCACACAGTCCATAATGTCCTGCTCGGGCATCGGGTAGGCAGCGCGGTGGGCCAGGGCAGCACACACGCGGCTCCAGGCGAGAACGAGGCCGGGATCCAGCGAGCACGGGAACAGATTGACAACCACGGACCCGTAGGCTTTGTCTTTTTTGCGCCGCCGGGCGCGCAGCGGCGTAAAGTCAAAGGTGGCGGCAAACGTGTCGGTGGCGGTGGCGGAGGCGGCGGCGGTGGCGTTTTCCATGCTGCCGTCGTCGTGGAAGTGGAGGGACAGGAGGCCCGCGAGTTTCTGGACGCTGCTGGCACGCCAAATCATGTAGATTTCGTCGGCCAGGATGCGGTCGATGGCGAGGCCATGTTGGGCGTAGGCGCGGACGCGCGCGGGATCGTCGAGGCGGACGCGGCGCGGCTCGGTCTGGGTCTGGGTCTGGGTCTGGTCGATGCCAGTGCCCTGCTGGGCCAACAACAGGTCCCGCTCCGCCCTGTCGCGCAGGTGCACGCGCCGACGCAGGTGGTCTGGATCGGGGGCCGGGCCAAAGTCGCCGGCGGCATGGTCATTGTAAAACTTGACATTGCCGAGATCCCGGGGCCCGCGCGCGAGGCGGCCGCTGCCGGGCCGGGGGTAGTCGGTGTGGACGCCGGCGCGCGGGTTGACGTCGACGCCCTGCATGAGGATGGACGTGGTGTAGGGGTTGAGCGGGTGGACGCGCAGCGTGGACGACTCGGTCAGCAGGCACAGGCTGCGCTTGCGGTCGGCGTGGACAAGGGCCCGGCGCAGGCACTCCTCGCCGCCGACCCACAGCATGGTGGCGAGGCGCTTGAGGGCGACGAGCATCTGCATCTCGTCGTCGGGGACGGCGAGGTCGCCAAACTCGAGCAGCATGCGCAGGCGGCAGGACGGGTTGAGCTGGGTCAACAGGCTGGAGCGGATGCGCGCCAGCGGGCCGCAGAGCATGTCCTTGTACGTGTCGCCGTCGTCGACGTCGGCCTCAAAGGGGGCAAAGATGCTGTCGACGACAAACAAGGGGGACTTGAGCACATACGGCCGGAAGGCGTAGGTGTTGAGCGGGTGCGCGGGCCCGTCGGCAGCAGGCGGGGCGAGGCTCTTGACAGAGGCGGCGGCGGCATACTCGACTGTCCACTTCCACGGCTGCAGCAGGCTCGCGGGTGCGTCCTGGTAGAAGCGGCTCACGAGCGGCGCAATGGACGAGCTCTCGCACTGGACAAAGGGGAAAGGACCGGCCTTGGCACGCTGGATCGTCAGCTCAGCTACATTCCTAGACTTGATCGACAGCATGTACCTGGATGTGGCATAGTCGCGGCCCATGGCGCAGGCAATGACGTCGGCCAGGAAGGCGTCGAACTCGTCCGGCCGGGTCCTCAAGGGCAGAACCATGAGCGGCGGGCAGGCGTCGGGCAAGGCAGGCCGCTGGGCCAGGGCGTCGAAGCTGCTGTTTTGCTCGTCGCACTCTTCGCGGAACCCGACGAGCATGTCAATGTGAAGGCAGAGGCGGATGCGGGACAGAGGTGCCAAGTCGGCCACGGTGGGGGTTCCGTCGGCGTCGTCGGCGTTGGAAGTCATTGTAGTAAGCCGGACGGATTTGGACGGCGAAGGGCCATGCACAGCACGTAGCGGACTGCCTGACGCACGTCCATACTTCTTTATAGACTTTTGTATCGTTGAACAACGCAGCTGGCTTGTTCGATTCTCGATAGCTCGCAGACCAAGAAGCCTCGTCGGCCGTGAACAACGACGACGGCCTGTGCAGCAACGCCCAACGGCCTGTGCCGGTACCATGCTACGATAAGAGCAGTGAATTCAGGAAAGACAGAGCACAAGAACGCAAAGCAAAATCATGGTCAAGGGAGCAATATAGGCGACGTAGGAGGAATCAAAGTCACGTAATCAAATATCGTGATGTTGTCTTGAAATGTTGTACAGATGAACAGGAACAAAACAAACAACTGCCAACTCCACACTTATGTCATCACGTTTTCGGTGCCGCGGCGTCCTCGGTGGTCACCCGCAGCGCCTCAAAGAGCCCCGGGGGGCCCAGCCGTGCAACAACGCCCGGCTTGAGGTGCAGGCGCGCCTCAATGGCCGCGGCCGGCACGCCGTTCGCGCGCAGGGTCAGGGCGTCGCGGATCGTGGCGGCCTTGAGGAACTCGTGGCCCTGGCGGCGGCCGGCCGGGCTGCTGCTGCTCATGGTCTGCTCGAGCTCGGCCGTGGCCTGGTCCTGGATGCGGCGACGGGCGTCCAGCACGGACAGCGTGGTGTTGCGCGGCGGCGGCGGGCGCATGGCCGTCTTTGATGTGCCGGCGCCAGACCCTGTCCCCTGCCCATACTGCTGCTGGTGCTGCCGGATCTGCCGCAGCATGTCGGCGTCCGGCCCGCCGACGTCGCGGCCGGCCGTGGACGACGGCGAGAAGGTCGGGTTCGGCTGCACAATGCCCATCTGCCGCAGCCGGCTGGCAAAGTCGGCGTCTTTCAGTCAGCGTTTGCTATGTACAAAAAAAGACTGTAAAAAAAAGCGTCTGCCTACTCTGCCCGTCAATCTCTCGAGGCTCGTCGGCCGGGGTCTGCTGTGGCACCGGTGGCGCTGCTTCGGGTCTGGCCGCCGGTGCCGGTGCTGGCCGCGCAGCCTGTGCCAGCGACTCGCCAGCCGCACGCGTGGGATACTTGCGCGGGACGCTCTTTGGCGCCGCCGCCTTTGTCGCTTTCGATGCTGCCGAGCCCATTGTGCAGTTGTGGTCGGTCGTGATGGCAGAGAAGATTGAATGCGGAAAAGTGGATCATGACGTGACGTTCAATTGTGATGCTGACTAATCAATACTTTTTCACCTTTCACCTGCACTCAAGACCCTCGCGCTTCGAGCCCTTCCAGCTCGGCCTGCTGCCGGTACACGGCCTCGTGGTTGCGAATGTAGTACGGCGCGTCCTCGTAAGCTGTTGACCTGCCGATCAAGGCAGCTCGGCGTTCGTCGCTGTCGCCGTTTCCTAGCCGGTGTCGACGACTGGATGCCGTGTCGACCTCGGGATCGCTAGACACCCCGGCATCGGCATCGACGGCCAGACGCCGCCGGCCCGACCTGCCGATGACGTCGCCATAGTAGTACCGCCGACCCAGCTGGCGCAGGCAGCGGCTTTGCTCGGCCGTCGTCATGAGCGACATGGCTTTGCCGTCGTTGCGGTCGTGCAGCTCGCGCAGGACGTCGGGCAGCGCGTGCGAGTCGACGGTATAGTACATGCTGCCGGCGAGCGTGCGCGGGTCGGCGGGCAGCGCGGGCCAGCGCACGGCGACAAACGAGGCCACGAGCGTCAGCAGCATCAGCACGAGCACGGCGGCGACGATGCGCGCGCACACGACGGACGCGACGCGGGTCTGGGTCGCGCGGTAGGGCACGTTGGTCAGCAGCACCGGCAAAAACTCGCTCAGCAGCGTCATGACGGCCACGAGGGCCAGGAACAGCGCGTGCTGCAGCGGCGGTGCATGGCGCGCGCGGCGGATGCGCGGAAACCAGAGGAACCACGGGCGGCCGGGCCGGCGGTCCAGGTCGACGGACAGGCCGAGCAGCTGGACGGCGATCCAGAGACTGGAAAACTCATTCGTGGGCCGCGACGGCAGCAGCACAGACCGCTCGGCCGGCTGGGCCCGCGGGTGGGCGGCCATGGCCTGGAAGGGGGCCACGGTGGCCACGGTGGCCAGCAGGGCTGCCCAGCCAAACGAGATGGCCACGCCGACGGCGGCCATGACGAAGCCGACGCCAAAGCTGTTGGTCGCCACAAAGTGGCCAAACGCGTTGGTCGTCGGGTTGCTGCTGGAGCTGCCGGCGCCGGCCGCGGCGATGTGGTACGCGAGGACGACGCCGAGCAGCGCCGCCAAAAAGACTATAAAGACGACGCGGTACGCCACGGTCAGTGCGAGGAACGGCTGCTGCTTTTCTTTTTTGGGTTTCGTTTCTTCTTCTTGTCCATTGGGATCGTCGCTGTTGCTGCTGCTGCTGCGCAAAAAGCTGCTCTGGGCCGTGGTGGTGGCGGCCTCGTTGCTGGTCACGTTGACGTCGGCACGGCTGTTGTCAGCGGCTGACGAGGCGTCCACCGGGACAATGCCGTAGCCATAGCGGCCCGGCTCTGTCTCGTAGACGCCCAAGGCAAACTGCCCGTCGGCCAGGGCCCGCTTGAGGCTGTGCTCCGACGCCGTGGCCATGCTCCGCTGCTGCTGGCGGCGGCGGGCGTTGTCGTCGTCGTCGGTCCCGGTCCCGGTCCCGGTCCCGCTGCCCTCGACGAGGTCTGCACACGCCGTCAGCGACGCCAGGCCGGCCAGGCTCCAGGGCGCGGCACGCACACCCGTCCGCCACCGCTGCCGTCTGCCGCCGCCACCTTTGCCGCCGACGCCGACCAGCGCCAGCAGCACCGCCAGCAGCACCACCATGGCGCCCAGCACACCCACCAGGGCAAACGCCGGTGCGACCGATACGCCCATGGCGCCCGCGCACCCGCTCTCGTCGCGCAGCGAGCAGGTGCCGTGCAGCTTGAGACCCAGGGCCTCGGTGGCCAGCGGCGCCAGCGAAGCCGACAGCGCCACGAGCAGCGTCGTCACCAGCGGCACGTACTCGGCCTGGTGGTAGGCGGCCCACACGGACGCGCGGATGCCGCCGACCACGCCCGAAAACTCGAGCGTCAGCGACTCGCTTCCCCGTGCGCCCCCCGGTCGCGTCAGCGCGTGCAGCGGCTGGTACATTTTGGCATTGGCGTCAATGGCGCGCAGCGGCAGCGACAGCAGCACGGCGACCAGCGTCGGTAAGAACGTCGCCACAAAGTAGTAGCCGGGGTTCAGGTCGAGCACCTTGACCTTGACGTGGCCGCCCGTGCTGCTGCTGCTACTGCTGCTGGTGCCGTTGCCGTTGCCGTTGCCCGTACTATTGTTTGAAGGCACGCCCGTGACCGACACCGACATGGTCGACACGGCCGTCGACACTACGGTGGAGTCGGGGGCCGTCGTCGTGGCCGTCGTCGCGTGGCGCGTCGATACAATGGTCGTGTGGCGTGGGCGGGTCGTGTAGACGACGAGCGACGTCAGTGCGTGCGTGCGCGTGCGGACGCCGGTGATGACGGAGTCGGCGGTGTTGGACACGACGGCAACAACATTGGTGACGTCGGCGGCACTGCGCGTCAGGACCTCGGTCGTGACTGTGCCGTCGACAGTGACCTCGGTGGTGATTAATGTGGCTGGGGTTGCGGTGGCTGAGCCTGTAATGCCGGTAGCGACCGAGGCGTCAGTCGGACGGACATTGTCGCTGGACAGTGCGAGTGTAGTTCCAGCAACGCTGTCCGTGGCCGAATGGGCGACGCCGGTTTCAGAGTTGATCGAGGTCCCGACAGGGACAGTGGCTGAGTCACCAGTTATAACAGTGGCCGAAGGGCCGATGGTGCCGTCGGTAGTCCCGGAGACGACAGTCAGTCGGTCATCGTGGCCGCTGGATGGGCTGGCGACTGCAACACTAGAGCCTATGGCGGCACTATAAGTAGGAGCACCTGTTGTGGCTGAGGCGATGGTTGGTCGGGTAATGTCTCCGGAGGATGCAATTATAGTACCGGTGCTGCTGTCCGTAGCCAAGGGGCCGACGGTGCCATCGGTAGTGCCCGAGATAGTCAGTCGGTCGTTGTGGCTGTTGGAAAGGTTGGCACCATGAGTAGGAGAACCAGTTGTGGCCGAGGCGACGCTTGGTCGGTCTTTGTGACCGTCGGAGGTGTTGGGTGCAAGACTTTCTTTGGCACTATGCGTAAGGATATCGGTCGGAGCGACAGTGTCCGAGGCAGTCGGTCGGCTGTCCTTTTCAGTAGAATGGTTGGGTGCAGCACTGTAGGTGGCAGCACTATGAGTAGGAGCACCGGTTGTGACTGAGGCGATTGTCGGTCGGTCTGTGTGACCGCTAGCAGTGTTGGGTGCGGCACTCTCTTTGGCAGTGTGGGTGGCAGCACCAGTCGTGCCCGAGGCACCGACTGTAGCTCCAGTGGTGTCCGAGATAGTCGGTTGGCTGTCATCTCCGGTAGAAGGACCGCCTTTGGCAGCGGTAGTAGCGACTGCCTTTGTCCTGTCCGAGACGACGTCGTGGCCCGTTGTGGGAGTGGTAGGCGTGATGGGTGTAGCGGGCGTATTGTGTTTAATAGGCGTGGTAGGCGTAGTGACCTTGATGGGCGTGGTGGGCGTAGTAGTCGTACCAGCACCCGTGTCCGTCGGTTTGCCCACGTGAGACACAAACGTCTCGACGCTCAGCGTGTCCAGCACCTTTGTGCTCGTCAGCGGGCCGCCGGCAACCGACTTGGTCATGGTCAAGGGGTCGGGCGTGCTGACGCGCGTCACCGTCGAGCCGTGGGCGACCGAGTGGATGACTTTGGTGGCCGTCGTCTCGGACGGCCCGACGAGGGGTGGTGCCGGTGCTGGCGCCGACGTCGACGCCGGGCCCGTGCCGTCGTCAATGGTCAGCGTGGTCTTGCCGTAGGTGATGTAGGGGACCCCCACGGACACGGCGGGGATGGTTGATGGGTAGACTTCTTCTTCTGACGTTGTCGTGATGACGGTCGGCTCAGCAAAGATGATCGTGGTCGTCTCAACCACGGGCGTGCCGTTGCGTGCGTCGGTATAGGTAAAGTACTGCGTGCCGTAGTTGGTGAGCGTGTATGTGATCGTGGTCGTCTGTGTGCTCTCGACCGTGATGTACGAGACGGCCGACGGCGTCACCGTATAGGGCACCGACGACGTGATGGTGACGAGCTTTCTGCGCACGAGCTCGTCGTAGTCGGCGTCGTTGGCGTCGTCGGTGTCGTCGTCGTCATGGCTGACTGCGCGTCTGACTTTGTGCTCATGCTGCGACACGTGGGCCGTGCTGTCCGAGTCGGGCATGGCGAGGTGGGCGTAGACGACGAGGCCGATGGCGGCCAGGAACAGCGTCATGAGGCCCGCGAGGAACGGCCACCGCAGCGGCAGAGGTCGGTAGTTGGCGTCGCGGGCCATGATCATGGCCTTGGCCCTGGCCTTTTCGCTGGTGCCGTCGCTGGTGTCATTGGACTCGGGCCCAGGCCCGGGCTGCAGGGATTCATACATGACGGATGATATTAAAGTATAAACAGAAAACAAACATGCAGTAACAAAAAGGAACAGAAAAGCTAGCCTCAACTCTCACGATGTAGTTCCGACTTGTGTCCAAGGTAGTCGTCGCAGTCGTCGCCGGATGAACACTCCAAAATCGAGACATCAACCTGGGCTAATATACATCTCCCACCCATCAAGGCCACCCATCAAGGCACATCGGTCTCGACCCAAGACCACATTCATCCTGCTAGCAGCTTCTGGCAGTGCAGTGCATGCAGCGTGCCATGCCACTGCCTGCCACTGCCACCGCCTCGGCCTCAGCCCACTGCCGACAGCAATATTGCTCTGCCGGGTCGATGGGTTGATGGCGGCCGCATATGCAACTGGCTGCCCTTCCCCTTTCAGACCACTATTGCGCCGCCGGAGCTGTGCCCCCGGAGCGTGCAAGTCGTCGTTGCATCAAAGCACGCCCGGGCCAGTCAGCGTCGGCCGTGGCGTTCAGCCGCAAGCCATTCGAGCAGAAACGGGCTACGAAAGCACACCCATCTTGCTGCCCGAGGTAGTGCACGGCCAAGGCTGACTGTGCTCTTATGGATGGAAAATGTGCACATTGCTGCGTGGTGCAGTGATGGTGATATTCAGCCACAACGTCGGCACTAGGAGTTTGAATTAGCTGCCCGGCTACCGACGGCACACTTGTACCTCTGTTTAGGTTTTAAGGCTTTTTGTATTGTAGCATCGGGCAATATTCATACGTCCTGGCGCAGGTGCTGTCATGTATATTTTTAGACAAATCTTAAGAACTCGTAGTTGCACCAGTCGTAGTACGAGTGGTAATCCTTTTTTTGGATTTTATTCTTCAACGGTTGTAAGTGACAGCCCTACGTCATCAGGCTGACATAATCCACCCCTGTCAGCAAAATTGTAGGACGCCTACGTTCTCTGTAGGTAGACACTAAAGTGCCTTATATCTGTTCGACAACCCCGCAATCACGACATATCACCAACTCTCATCGTCCGACATCACCACTTTACGTCCACAGCACCCAACACAACACAAAACACAATCCACCATCATGTCCCACCACGTCCTCCTTCTCGGCGGCCACGGCAAGATTGCCCAGCTGCTCACCCCCATGCTGCTGCGCCGCAACTGGTCCGTCACCAGCGTCATCCGCTCCGCCGACCAGGTGCCCGCCATCGAGGCCCTCGCGCCCGACGCCGCCGCGAAATCACGCCTGCACGTCCTCGTCCACTCGCTCGAGGACCTCGTCCAGTCCAAGGATGCCGCCACCGCCCTACTTAGCCAGGTTCGCGCCGACTATGTCGTCTGGAGCGCCGGCGCCGGCGGCAAAGGTGGGCCCCAGCGCACGCTCGCCATTGACCGCGATGCTGCGACGCACGTCGCCCAGGCCGCTGCCGCCGCCCAGTCGCCCGTCACACGGTTTGTGCTCGTCTCGTACCTCGCCAGCCGCCGCACCCAGCCCGCCTGGTGGGACGCCGACCAGTGGGCCGCCGCCCAGCACGTCAACACGGCCGTGCTGCCGACGTACTTTGAAGCCAAGCTGGCCGCCGATGAGGCTCTCGTTCGCGCAGACAAGGCGGCGCAGAAATCTGGCGAAAAAGAATTTGTCGCCATTGATCTGCGGCCCGGCGCATTGACCGACGAACCCGAGGGCCCCGTCGAGCTCGGCAAGACCACGGGCTCGAGTGGGTCCGTCAGCCGCGCGTCGGTCGCACGCGTCGCCGAGCTGTTCCTGGCCCACGCGAGCCCCAAGAGTGCCTGGGTGGACATGCTCGACGGCACCGAAGACACACAGGCGGCCGTCAACCGCGTCGTTGCCGACGGCGTCGACGCCCTTGAAGGCGAGCCGGTGGCCAACGAATAGCACGGACATCACGGGATAGATCACGAGACAGATCACGAGACCACGATGATAGGATACATACCTCAGCATTAGCATTTTAAAACTCCCTTAAAAATGTGTGAAGTACTTTCATGTTTATAGTATCCCAATGTATTCGTAGGTTACAGTACTTCAAAGAACGTATGCTTGATGTAAAATACATTATGATACTATGATACACGTGTTGCCGTACCGTCATCCTATCATACAATTCTTCAAACCATAGCTCCAGCAATAGCTCCAGCAAAAACCCGGGATTAACACCATACGAAAGAATGAGGCTGATGAAATATCAAGACAAATAAAAGATACCTTACGCAGAAAAAGATGGAAAAAAAAATAGACAGAAAAAGTAAACAGAAAAAGAAAAGTAAAAGTAAACAATAAAACAGAATACGAGTACATACTAATACTAATAAACGCAAAACATGTACAACGTGCATTATCAGACATGTCTCGTCGTAAAACACTAGATCCGATGGATCAGATAGCTCAGACAAGCAATACAAGGCAGAAGGCAGAAGCACGTAGAAGCAGGCAATTAAACTCAGGCAGGCGGCAGGCAGAAAAATCAAAGTGAAATGTTCTTTTTTATAGTGATGTAGGATATCAACCTCTCTGGGTTTTTGTCTTGACACGGAAGTGCGTGTGCGTGCGTAGACAGACAGAGACACTGTCGGGGATCAATTTTGGCAACAGAGTGCGGGGCGCAAAAGTGCAGAAGCAGCGCAAAAAAACATTGAACAGGATAACGCTTTTTTTGGTCAGATGCAGAAGCATCTTTTTGTCGACTCGGACTCGCCAACCGGCATATTGCGACAGCATGGGAAGCAGCAACACAGGAAACAGACAGTAAAACAGAACAAACAGAGGACAGATACAGGATAGACGACAGATGAAAAAAAGAAACAAACAGATACCCAGCGTGTCACGAGATCAAGTATAAAAAAAAAAAAGGCCGGTCGGCTAAATAGTCTGAGAAAGAGGTCGAGCTGAGATACTCGAGAGAAGGGAATAGTAGACGGAGACAAAGGAAAAGAAGCCAGGTTATAATAATAATAAAAATGTGTAAAAGTAAGAGTAAAGCAATCGCTAATGCCATGACGCTGTATGAGAAGGGAAAAGAAAGAAAAGGGCTTTGGGAGAGAGCTCAATCTTATATAGAGAACAACAGACACGTTCAAGTCTTGGGGGCTCTTGTTGCTCATCGAGGAGACGAGTGTGAAAGGTAAGAGGTAGGTATTGGGTATCACAATTTTGTGTCTAATACCTCGAGCCAGCAAAGGCGAGGCATCGCGGAAAGAAACAACGAAACAAACGCATACAAACACCAAGCAGAGCCGTAGCTACACGGCTGCAGCCAGGCGCCGTGCATCACTGCACTAATTGCGCATCGTAGTAGTACTGTGCCGCATGCTGGTGTGTCTGGTGCTGTGGCACGTGCTGGTGGTACTGGTGGTGCTGGTTAGGATGCAGCTGCTGCTGGTGCGGCACGTAGCTGTTGCTGTTGGCCACGGCGCCATTGTGTGTCGGCGGTGGCGTCGGCGTCACTGGGCACCGCGGCGCTTGCGGGTACATGTCTTTCGCACCAGGAACCTGCTGCCCGTTGGCGGCATAAGCACCGTCGGGGGTGATGGGCGGTGTCATGTAGCCGTCGGCCACGCCGGCAACGGCACCCATGCCCTTGTGAGGGGTGCTGTAGACATCGGCAGCGGCAGCGCCGGCCTCGGCGCACGGCGACGCAGTGCGGGCACCAGCACCCTGCTCGGCGGCCAGCCGGCTGTTGTTGATGGAGGCAGCGTGGCGTGCCAGGAACTCGGTCAGCTTAGCAGACACGCCCGACAGGTGCGCCGAGGCGTACTTGCGCGACAGCGTGGCCGACGGCTGGTGCAGGTTCTGCGAGAGCGTGAGCAGCGTGACGTTATCCGCGTGGTCCCACTCGCCGTCGTTGACCTCGGGGCGGCTGAGAATGGCACGGGCGAGGGCGAGCGAGGCGCGGGCCATGGTCGAGGGCTTGGTAGACACAAAGTCGCGGTGGTAGAGGGCAATCTCGCTAATGTACGAGGCCATGTGCTCGACCTCGCGGTCGTCACGCTCTTCGGCAACAATGAGCTGGGCAAAGAAGTCGACCGACGGGTGGCCAATGTTCCACTCGAGCGTGTTGAGGACGTGCATCTCCATCTGCGTGAACATGCCGGCATCGTACAGGCCGCAGCACATGTTGTTGAGCTCGTTGATCTGGGGCACACGGTCCTTCTTGTCACCGTACTTGGCAGCGATCAGCAGGGCGGCGCAGCCAACAAGCTGGTAGTGCTGCTTGTAGACAACGCGCTTGGAGCAGTAGCGGTCGAGCAAGTTGATGGTCAGGAACAGGGTCTCGGGGAGCAGGCTGAAGGCGGCGTGAGCCTCGACGATGAAATCAATCAGGTATGGGCGCATGAACCATTGAATCTCGCGCTGCATATCGATGAGGGCGACGTCGGGCAGGGTCTCCTCCTCCATGGCGCGCATGTGCCGCATGATGTCCTCGAGGTACTCCTCGGACGCGAGGCGGGACAGCTCGTTGGCAATCATCTCCTGGCGGTTGCGGGCGAGCATCTTGGCCGCTTCGCGGGCCGACATGCGCGGCATGGTGCGGTCGTCGGACTCGACAAAAAACGTCTCGTCCTGGGTCTGGTGGTAGGCCATGATGGGTCGTGTGGGTGTATGAATACTGTGGCAAGAGAGTGTGTATCAACTTGGAAAGTTGATGGTGTATGTGACTTGAGTTGTCGCAGTCGAGTTGGTCGCTGGTCGTCGAGGAACGTCAAAGTCGAACGAGTGTGGTGTTTTCTAAAGAGCGAA
This sequence comes from Ophiostoma montium, assembly GCA_029299015.1. Classification (NCBI taxonomy): domain Eukaryota; kingdom Fungi; phylum Ascomycota; class Sordariomycetes; order Ophiostomatales; family Ophiostomataceae; genus Ophiostoma; species Ophiostoma montium. Next base: position 13,862 of record JANSMC010000140.1, read on the forward strand.
AGTCGATGAAAACAGTGTGATGAAATGGAAAAAGCGAAAGTATTCCAACCAGGCGATATGGTCTATTAGAACATTAAGGGAGTGTCGATATTAGGTAATGAGTGTCGTGGCGAAAGCCGAATGCTGAACAAAACGAAGAAAAATGAAGAGCGAAAAAGAATGCTGCCAGGGAAGACGAGCAAACTAGAAGTTGAGAGTTCTGCAGGCAAGGATATATATTAGCAAGCCGTCATACCATGCCAACGGGTGACACGCCAAGAGATGAGCGAGATGGAGTGGGATTGATCAGCTTCGTGAAGAATTCAGAGTGGAGCTGCACAGCGTGAAGAATCCGGGAAGATGAAGGTAAGATAAAGACAAGGGGTGCAATTTGGCTGCGGGCCGGTCGACCGGCCAAAGCTGTAGAGACCAGGCCGTTGAAACAACAGTCTTGGAGAGGGACAGAGGAAGGGAGACATATGCAAAGACGAGGAAGAGGGGGGAGGGAGGCTCCGGGGTGGGGAACAAGGGCGAGCAGAAAGAATGTTGAAGAAAAGGGGACCATCTAGTGGCCTGCGGTAATCTTGCGTCTGTCGTGTGCCCGGTCCTTTGTGCCTCGGTGCTTCCTGAGGGGAAGGGTCCAGCGGGCTGCTGCAGCCCTTGGCCAGTGGTTGTCTCGTCGTGCCCTTGGCCCTGAGTGCGCATCCGTGCCTTGTGTCGCCTTTGTGCGTGTAGCAATTTGGTGCTTTGGCCGTTTGGACGGGATCACATTGTACCAATGGGGTTGGTCGTGGACGTAGCCGCAAGCAGACGGGCAATCGTTGGTTGGATGAGGCGATTTGCGAGTAAAATGGCCCCAGGTTGGTCGAGGCCAAAAAAACAAACACTCGGGCAAGCAAGCGACACACAATCGACCAACGGCAGCGCGCAATGAGCCAACAGGATGGACAATGATAGCTGTAGCAGCAAATAGAGACCACTGGACCACAGGCACAGATAGGGGATACGTGGAGATTGAATGTGGGGAAACGCAAGCAAGGGATAGCTAAGGTGATGCACTTACGAGGAGAACTCTTTTGCAGTCGACAGTAGAAGCAACGAGTTAACGTGTCCCACTGGTGAAAGTCAAGAGCCGTCGAGTCAAACGAGAGGGCGATCGAAGCAAGTCGAGGTCGAGTCGGGTGAGAGACGAGAAGAGGTGAAAAGCCGGTGGCAAGCCTGGGGTGTTAGCTGCATTGACGAAATGGAGCATATGAGAAGGCATGAAAAAGGACGTACCACGTTCTGCGCCTTCGGAGAGAGAGGCTTAATTACAACCGAGCGATCATGTAGGATAGTCCAAGGACAGCGAGCAACAAAAAGCAAGACTTTTTGTTGTCGTAGTTGTCGATGTGGAGGGTCGTTTGGTCTAGATGTGTTAGTTGTCTTGCGAAGCGGCGACCGGCGACGGTTGGCACAAGGGAGATGAGAAGAGGGAGGGAGGTGTGATGCGATTGATGAGGTGCTTAATAAGAAAGTGAGAAGAAAATGAGAGACGAACAGAGAGACGAGGTCGAGGAAAGGGAGACTCGAAATGGCAAATGTCGAAATCGAATTCCAGAGAGAGAAATGGTACGGGAACTGTACCGAGGGAAAAAAGAGAGACAGAGAGAGAGGATAACTCGAATTCCAAAAGGCCCTGATGAAAGGGAGGCAACGGATCTGAGCGTGGATGAGGAGGTGAGGAGGAGAGAAGAGAGGGAGAAACGGGAAAGGATGAGGATGAGGTTGGAAAGGGAGGAAGAGGAGAGGGAGGGAGAGGAAAGGGAAAAGAGGTCAAAGTGAAAAAGAGGAAGGGGACGGAGGGAGAGGAAAAGGAAGGGAGTGGATGGGCGTTCTGGAGAAAAGGGGACACCGAAAAGGACGATGGGACAGACAGGGAAGGAGGGCTCAGCAGAAGAGGGAAGGAGGGACCGGACGCAGGGGAGTGAGACCAGTAGTGAGCGTGACGAGACGGGCAGCCAGCCAGTGAGAGACGGCAGGCGCACGGCGACCCCAAAACGCGAAATGGCCCAATGGCGTAGTGGCTAGGCCCCAAGGCAGCGCCCCCAATTGAGCTAGGCTACTCGTAATTACCAGGGAGGGCAGGGAGCAGGCCACTCCGCAGCAGTACACGTACTCCGTACAGGTGCTGACGGCTGAAAAGAGTTTAGATATACGTACTTTACGAAGCTGACCAGGAGGTTAATTGAGGGAGCGGCGAGAAGGAGGTAGTGGCAGAGATGATGGAGCAGAGGTCGAGATGGAGATGGAGATGGAGAGGATGGCGACGGAGATGGAAATGGAGATGGAGATGGCGATGGGAGGGGAGATGGTTTTGATCCGAGATTGGACGATGTCCAGGAGGCTGGAGGTCGAGAGGCGAGGAGGCAGTCGATGATGTTGGGGTCGAGCAGATGAAGAGATTGCGAGATTGCGAGATTAAGAGATTGAGAGAAGGAGAGAAGGAGAGAAGGAGAGAAGGAGAGATTGAAAGATTGAAAAGGATCGAGTTCCAAAAGGTTTCAAGGTCAAAAAGCAAAGGCAGAGAGTCAAAAACCAGCAAAAAGTCAGACAGGCGAGGACGCACAGTTAAAAAGGGCACGCGAGGATTTAAAGATAATTCAAGATTAATTGGATTTACACACCCATGCAAAATGGAAACGGAAGTCGACCGAGCAGAGAACGAGACGGAGCAGAAACACGGCTGGGCAACGCGGTCGGTGCGATAAATTCGAGATAAATGAAACGAGCCTCTGTTTCTGGAGAGACGACGCCGACGCAAAGACGACAAAGACGCCGCAAAGTACAGTGTTCCGTACGAGCTCGAGGCTAGGAAAAAAAAGACGACATCTTGATCTCGCCAGTGGCCAGTGGCCAATGCAAAGGCTCGTACTCTGTTGGGCGGGGAGCTGGCTGGAGCAAGGATGGGCTGAATGGGCGACGGTGATTGGCTGGCCAGGACCCGAGAAAGGACGAGCAGGGGGAGCCGGGGCCAGGAGCCACCGTCGACCGTCCACAGCAGTCCCAGGCAGAGCCACAGCCAGTTATAGGCAGCCAGAGCCATCCGCACTCCACTATTTTCCCTTTTCCCTTTTCACCATTTTGGCAGTCCACAGCCCACAGTCCAGTCCACAGTCCATAGTCCACAGTCCACAGTCCACAGTCCACAGTCCACAGTCCACAGTCCACAAGTCCGCCCACAGTCACAGTCCACCATCACCATCCACCATGAGACTACTCGTACTCCGTATCCACCAACCAGTCCACAAGAGACCGAGCGTGTGAGATATTACAAGAGACCGACACACCAATGGTCCGACTCAGCTAGACTTGGCCCGCGGCCAAGGCCTGGTCACGACAACACGTCGTGCTCTTACTACGGGTGGTCGTACTCGTCCACACTAATCGCTCCATAAAGGCAGGCAAAATGGCAAGCCTGCAAACTTGATAACATTCAATTGCAAACGAATGCAAACGTTGAGACAGTGCCTCCCGATGATCAGAAGCAAGGGCGCGGGACCAGCCTGCCGAAATGAGCTTACATAAGCTCGTATGGGCAGGGGGGGTTCTCTGAGACAGGAGCGTGATGAGGTAACGGTACCGCGTATTTGCAGCCAACAGGTTGTTTAATTAGGTAATAACGCATGCAGTAAGTGTCGTTTTTCGGCTTTGGCTGCGGCGCGGCTTCCTGTTTGGCATCAGCTTGGAAGCGGCGGTGCGTGCGAGCCAGTCAGACGCAGCATAGGCCGACCCTCTTCCTCGCGTCGCTCGACCCTCTTCGTCTCAGAACTACCCACACAATGCTTGTGGTTGTGGGTAAAGCAGAAAAAAGCGGGTGGCCGGTCGGCCGACTGTTCCCCAGGATTTACGAGTAGTCGTACTCGTATTTTGCCTTTTTGCCTTGGTTCCTTTTTTTTCTTTTTTCTTCTTTTTTTTTTTTTTCGCGTGATTTGATTTGCTCGTGCGTCCGAGGCTGTCGTCACGTGACGCAGATTGCACTGCACAACTCCTGCACACTGCATAGGAGTCGAGATTCGAGCTCCAGCAAGGCATCAACCCATTGCCTCACCGTCTTGTTTGCTGGCCACCGTGTCGTTGTGTCATTTCTTTTTTCTGCTTCCTTCCTTCTTTTTTTCTCGCGCCCTCTTCCGTGCCTTTATCCTCTGCCGTGCCCGTTTGCCCGTTGCCAGCCCCCCTCACCGACCTTTTGGTGGTGGAGAGTCGGCCTCGGTTCTGACGTGAGCAAGTGAAAATTTGGCGAGAAAGAAATATCAAGTATAAAGCAGAAAATGGCCGTCTCCTCTCGCGTCCCCTCTCGAGTCCCCTCCCGTCTCCTCCTTGTCTCCTCTCAACTACCCGTCTTTTGACCCTCACCTCTGCATCCTCAACGGGGACGTCGGACGCAGTCGGACAATGGGCATGGCAACGGCGGAGATGTACGAGTAGATAAAGGTAGAGGTAAAACCGGAAAGAAAATGACGAAAAGACAAAAGAAAAGGTAAAGAAAACCCCTTTTAACGAAAAACCAGCCACCGAACCTTTGAGAACGCCGCGTGTAGATCCAGTCCGGCGTGCGTCCCCGCAAATGGGCGGGATATAAGCTACCGGGTGCTGTAAATTACGTAGTGCGTGTCTTGTGCGTTTAGTGGTTTGTCTGCTAGAATCACTAACTACACTACCGGCCACGACGCTACCCGCGGCAACGACGGACACGAAATGGAAATAATCGTCACCAACCACGCAGAGCCTGACCGACTGTTGGCCGGGCGAGGCTCCGTCGGTTTTTATTCGAAATATAATCATGATAAAAAGTCTGCACACGGCGGGCACCGCTGCCGTGTCGGCCTTGCTTGCTTACAAAAGATACAAATGGCTGTTGCTGCCAGTGGGGCTCATTTACTGTGCATTGCGTTGCATATGCAGCCATTGTATTGGCAGATGCGATTACTCATTTTGCTGCAGTCTCCTGTTTCGTGCTCGCCGCCGCCGCCGCCGCGTATGGAGACGCAGGCAGGACTTGTCGTTTCCGTAGCATCAATCTGTCCTTGACGCGACTGTACGCGCTCACGACACGACAAAAATTTTCACATCCACTTGTGAAGAGAATAATTTTTTTTGTCAAGTGTGACTAGAAGTAGAAGGACGATAAAAGTAGAATGGAAGAAATGGACATGACAGATGCGATGAAGCAGAAAAAAGAACAAAGTACTCGTACTCGGTAGATAAAAAGGCTGACAGGTGACAGACTGTCTTACTTGGTCATAGTGGACCGTTGCTCTCTTATTTGCCCTGGTAACAGTGGTGATTACTCGTACAGCGACAAGTACGAGTACGGAGTACGCAAAGCCTTGATTTTGCAAAGCTCCGGTCCTGGTCCGTCCCCGTCGTCCGACACGCGACCGCGTAAAGCACCCACACGGTCTGATTCGACAGGCGCGTGCGGGTCGACGCCACGCCACGCATAAGCACACGCAAAGCACACACACACAAAGCAGGCTTCAGCTCCACCCTTGTGACCGCAGACTCGGATGCACAGGAGAAAAAGGACACGGCACAGATGCTCACTCAGCCGCAAGAGAGACACACAAAAAACCGCACTTTTGCACTTTACGCGTGGGAGGAGATGGGCATTAGGCAAGCCGATCCAGCGGTGAGCCAAGGACGGCGAACGGAGTAGTCTGTATTTGTAGAAGATTACAGCCAAGAGATCACGAGAGTACTTTGTAAACTGCTTTGAAGACAGCATGATGCAAGCACCTGGGATAGGACCTGGTGACAAGCACGAGACGGTCGCGATGAGTGGATCGAGAAGTGAACAGAATGACTAGTCTTCAGTCATAACGCAGCGAGGCCGTGACCATATGCAAAGCACCACTCAATACGAGTCGTAATACGCCATCAACCGAGATGTGACCTCGTTGAAGATTGACGATCTTGCAGTCGGCCGTGATTGGTGAACGCGTTTGTGCTCCGTCGCGTTCGGGAAGGCTAGCCGTTTTGGGGCCATCAAACAACCTGCCGCGTTGTGATTGGCTGCCGGAGCACATACACATCGTGCACTATTGAGCAAATTTCCCACATGCCTCGCTAGAACGTCTAGTGCAGGGGCTATGACGCGCTCATGGCGGGATGCATACGATGTATCTATGGGGAATGAAGATCGTTATGATGGATTTGGCCAAGTACGTACGGAGTACTCTTGTACTCGTAGAAACAATTTAGATGCACTTGGCCAAGCAGAAACAATGCAGATGCATTGCTGGCCAAGTATTACTCCTAGAAACAATGCACGCATTCGCATACGAGTAATCGTAATCGTACTCGGAGTTATGTCAGCAGGCGCTCCTTCCGGATCGGTGCAGGTCAGCCGCCGCCGCAGAGGCAGCCGAAAACAGCGCAGCCGGGCAGGGCAAACGAGGGCAAACAAGGCAAGTGCAAAATGCAAATGGGATCGCTCCTACCCAGACGGACGACGGCCTTGCCGGAGCGCGTCGCTCATAGGCTGCTTCCCCCCTTCCCCCCGGTCCCTCCCCTCTTTCCAGAAAAGTGTCCCGCACTGCTCCAGCTGAGAGTTTGAACCCCTCCCTGCCACCCTGTTCTGTTAGTACAAAGTACAAAGTACAGAGTATGGCCGACCTACGCCGACCGCGACAAGTATTATCTATTCTCTTTCGGCCCCGGATGCCTGTTTCTTTGTTAGAGTATTGCGACACGTCTCGTTAGTCTAATCTTTGGCAAAGCGCGTACAGACTAAATCTCGATTGATATTGATTTAATTGAAAATTACGACGAACCGGAATTGCAATCAACGCGACAAAAACGCAGAGCTGAAAGCTCAAAAGCTCAAACAGAAACAAAGCATCAAATGCACACGTGCTACGTGCACTCATTGGCTGTCAAAGTCGCTCGGTTGTTGTCTTGTATGTGGTGGCTGGCCGGGGGCGGGCCGGCCTCTGGGCCACGGACTGGCCTGTACGCCGCAACAACGTGCCGTGCTCCGGCGAGTAGATGTGCTGACTAAGGCTGCCTTTTTGAGCAGGGGGCGTGACGTTTGCTTTACGTGTATCTGCGTCCTCGTAGATTGGCCAGAGGCAGACAGCAGAGGCAGAGGGATCGTAGGATCATCCTTTGCTGCAACCAGAGAGGATATGGACACCGACATCGTGAAAGGCCACCGAGCATCAACAAAATGGCGGGAGACGACGTCGACGACGAGTATAAGTAGGAGTAGAGTATCGTCTCGAGTCTGTCTTTACGCATCAGTCTTTTCATCGCATCGGTCTCATCGTCCCCAATCTGACTGATATCCAACTCGCCAAAATGCACATCAACGCAGCCAGCATCCTCTTGCTTGTCGGCCTCGCCAGCCATGCCGTGGCCGACAGCGGCTACATGGACAGCTGCTACAGCAACGACTGGGCCTTTACGGCCGACCTCGCCGACCCCAACTGGATGACTGTGCTGTGCAATAACCAGACGACCTACTTTGCGCTGGACACGTGCCTCGGCAACAACGACGGCCACGTTGTTGGCCAGCTCAAGTACGTATCTGGCCGTGCCGGAAGAAGAATAGAAAAAAAAGACTGACCACTGCAGCGGCGGGTTCTCGGGATCCTGCAAAGACGTGAAGCGCCCAAAGGGCAAAAAGTCCAAGGTCGGGCAGCTCCATATGAAGTGCGAGAACAACAAGGGCAAATGGAAGAGCACCTGGATCGACATGAGTAAGGACAAGAGGGACAGGCATTGCATGATGATCAAGGGGCATCCCTGCTAACAGGTGTGCGCAGACACGGTCTTGGGATACTCGGGCGACACAATGTCGGTGTCGTGTTTCGGTACGACGCTTCCTCTCAAGGGCGAGGCGTAGTGACAAGGCGATATGCGCTGGCATGCATGGCAGCATGTGGAAGCGAGTGTCTCATTGTGAGTACGATATATGACGTCGGACGTGCTTGGTTGGAATTGTTTTATAGACTTAATAAAAGGTGGAAGAATGGCATACTTTTTATATTAAGTAGGCGGACAAGTCAGGTGCGCGAGAGCAGAAATAAGAAATAAATATAGCATTTAAGCATTGGCCGACAAAGTGCTGTCCATTGCATTCTGGTGCTGATGTCTCATCGATGCAAGCCATGTCGTATCCAAAAGACTCAATACGCCACAAGCAGCGGCAGGGTTGTACTCTGTAAATGCGTTTCGGCGCGCATGAAAGCTATTAAAAGAACGGCACTTGTTCTGGACGGACCACAAGTGCTACACTGGCCGACTAGGGTCAGCCACTACGAGTACAAACGGCCGTGCGTCCGCATTTGGCAACTTGACAAAGAACAATGCAAACCGTCGTCAAAGTCAACGAGTGGTGCGTGGCCGATATCACGTGTATGCTGTGCGTCGTAGGACAGCTTCATCGATGGGAGTTGACGACGGTGACGTCGACGGTGATGATGATGGAGATGGCGATGGAATAGCGATGGCGAAGGTGACAGGAGAAAAGATTCGACAAAACGTTGACAAAAACTGCCACAAAGACAGAACAATACAAGGATGCAACCCGTATGCTCTAATCCGGTCTTGTCGACCAGTGAGCCTTTGTTGGTGTGCAGCCGTTGTCCGGAAACAGTCGTCCCGATGTGGTCGCATAGCCTCGCTGCCTTTGTTCTTGGGATCGTCGACACGTAGAGGCTGCATGGCAGTAGTCGACTATAAACCATATGGCCTTCGCTTTCGCTTGTCCTCGTCCTCGTCGTCGTTCTATGAGTCAACCTTATCCGTCCCGAGATGAACAGAAACATTACCACCCTGCAGAGCCTGGCAAAGGCCGGCTCGGCCAGCACGACCGACACCGAGACACCGGAAAGCCTCGCTGCCACGCTGCGCCAGCTCTCACGCATCATCCACCAGTCCCGTGCGGCGCCGCTGCCCTCGGGCACGTCTGTCGACTGGCCGCTGCCAGAGGCGCTGTCGGCCGCCGTCCGTCTCGAGCGCGACCGCGAACGCGAACGAGACAATGCCAACAGAAGTAGTGCCTTTCAGGGCCCCGGCCGTGTCCTGGGGCCCATGCTCAATGATGCGTCGACCCTCCCGGGCACAGGCGCCGACGCAGGAAGCCGGTACCACCTGCGCCCGCGCCGCAGCCGCAGCCCCGAACCAGCACCCAGCCGCTTTGCCAGTGCGAGCTCCGTCGATGTGCGGAGTGGCAGTGTGGCCGACAGCGACGCAGACTGGGAGGACGACGGCGAGGACGACGGCGAGGACGACGGCGAGGACGACGGCGAGGATGACGGTGAGGAGGGTGATAAGGACAATGGAGACGACGACGAGCCCCATCGTAAAATGACAGGCACTGTTGTGCGCGACGAGACGCAGTCGGGTGAGTCTTTGCTGGTATTCTACACGGAAGTGCCTACTGACAACCAGACGGAACACGCGAGATTGAGGTGCACCTGGGCCGATCACGCGGATCCGTGACGCTGGTCGTGCCGCGGTCGCCTGTGGTTGAGCAGCCGGTGGCCAGCGATCCGCCTGTCGATGAGCAGCTGCCGGCCATTTCGTTTCAGCTGTCGCCTGGGTTCCAGATGCAGGGGGAAGCGGAGGCAGATGCCGAGGCCGAGGACGGGGCCGAGAAGGTCAACTCCTACCCGGCCGACCTCGACGACTTGGACAGCATGCATGTTTATGATGGCCACCGCCAGCCGTCAGTCGGCCGTCGCCTCCAGCAGATCCTGGCCTATCTGCAGTCGCAAGACCCCACGACGGACCGCAACTGGCACGCCCACGTGGCCGCCATTGAGGGCTATCTCGACGTTTTGGAAGGTGTCGATGTCGACAGGACACAGTCGTCGCTGTCGCCCGAGCTCACCGGCGACGCTGCACGGCTGGCTGCACAGCAGCAGCAGCTCAACGAGGCCCTGGCCCGTGCCGAGGCAGACGAGGCATTGGCACGTACCGAGATGGAGGGTGATGTTATGCCGACGACGGAACCGACACTACCAGAACCGCCCGTCGTGCTCGACTCCCACACGCGCACGCTGCTCGACGAGGCCCGCCGGCGGCTGCAGGCGCACCGCGTTTTTCATCAGGGCGGTGGCAGTACGGTCGCAGCGGCCGAGGACCGCGCACGCATAATCGACAGCGTCGATAGCGTGCCGTCGTACGACGCGCTGGCCCTGGGCGGGTCAGACCTTCTGCAGCAGCTGCTGGCGACAACGGGCCGGCCGTTTGCGGCGCGCATGGCTCTGGAGGCGCGTGCCGAGGGGGAAGTGGATTTTATGATGGAGAGGACGGCGGCTTTGGAGGAGACGCATGCACGTGACGAGCCGATGCCGGACACGAACAACGGCGGCGACGACGACAACGACAACCTGTTTGACGGCCAACCACTGGCACGCCTCGAGACGCGTCCGTTCACGGTACAGATGGCGCGGTTCCGCCGGCTGCGGCAGCACTACATGGAAGCGGCGCGCGCCGAGGTCGAGGATGGTGGTGATGTTGATGGTGATGACGTGCTGCTGCCACCCGTGGACGGCGTTTTTGCCCACGGGTACAGCACCGTCAACCCGCACACCGGCCAGCTCGTGCCGCGTGCGCCGCTGCCGGCGGTCATGGAGCGCGACCGCCGGCTGCTGGGTCTTCTGCGCGCGCTGGGCCGGCTGCTGCTGCGGCGTGCGTCTCTCGCACCGCGGCCGCTGCTGGCTGCCGTGCTGCAGTATGTCGAGCAGGGGCTGAGTGGGCAGCCGGCACCCGATGGTGGACTTGTCTTGCGCGAAAGGATCGATGTCGACACCAACGTCGACACCCACCAAGAGACGGTCCATCTCCTCAGCGAGGCCGACGCGCGCTGGCTGCAGTTCCTGCTGTCGGACTCGACCAACGAGCGTTTGATGGCACCGCTGCCCGAGGGGCCGTTTCTGGACGAGGACCCCTTGGCCACGGCGCAGCAGAAGCGCGACGAAGAAGGAAGCCTGGCGCTGTACCATGCGTTTGCGCACCGGTTCCAGGCGCTGCTGGACGACGTCAGCGACGGCAGCCTGTTTGCGACGGCCGACGGACATGTGCCTGTGACGGCCGTCGTCGAGGCTATTAATAACCGCGGACCAGGTCCGGGTTCGGTGGCCTTTTCTGTCTACGACGGGCTGCATTTCTTGTCGCGCCTGAGCCGCGCGGGCCGGTGCCGGTTCCAGCACTATCCGGCGGACGCGACGCACGGCGTTGTGCAGCGGCCGGTGCTGACGCTGCACCCGGAGCATCGTGTTCGCATGCTGGAAGGGGAGGACGCCGTGGTAGAGACCAGCTGGGACGAGGCGGTGGCGCGTGGTGCGAGCGAGGAGGTGCCGGCCGACGTCGCCCGTTTCTTTTACTGCCTGGCGTTTCGGTTCGGGCACACGCTGCGTGCTCTCGAGACGGAGGCGCGGCCGCAGTGGAGGGCGTACCTCCAGGAGGCCACGTCAAGTGGCGACGATCGCGTTCGCGCAGCACTGCAGACGTGGAGGCAGACGTACCGGCAGCAACTGGAGCAGGAGCAACAGCAGGGCATCCCGACATCGTTTGCCGACGTCGTGCGCTTGGCCGATCCTGGGCTGTTTGCACGGCTCAACGGCCGCGGCCACCTGACGGAAGAGCACGCGCGGCGAATAGTGCGACAGCAGCTGATCGCCGAGGCGGCCGCCGGCCAGGACGCACCCATCATGGGCTCGCCAGCCGCCGCATCGACCGACGGCGGCCTCTGGGACTGGGCACAGCCCGCCATTGTCGGTGCGGCGCCGTCGCACTACTTTCACATGGACCGGTGGCTGCTGCACCTGCAGACGCGTGCGACGGCGGCATCGGAGCAGCAGCAGCAGCAGCAGCAGCAAGAGCTAAACCCAGAGGTTCTGGACCCAGAGGTGCTGTGGGACCCGGCGAGCGAGGACCCGACGCCGGCTGCTTTCCTGTGGCACATGGGCACAACGGACCGGCGGTACGGGTTCCGGCGGATTGAGCGGGCCGCGACGGTGTACCGCGGGGGCGTGACGGCGCTAGAGCGGCAGATGCTGGCGCGGGACCTGACACGGCGCGTGGCGGCGGCGTTGGGGGTTGATGCTGAGGAGGAGGAGGAGGACCGGGGCTGGCTAGGCTGGCGGGGTTGGCTGGGGCTGGGTTTGGGCAAGAGGAAGCGGGCGCAGGAGGACGTGGACGGCGACGAGGTGGAGGTGATTGACTATGAGGTGACGGAGCTGCCAGAGGTGGAGGTGGTGCCAATGAGTGTGGACTCTAGGCCTTTAGAGGGAGGTGACAGCAAGGCAGAGGTTGAAGGGGAGGTTGAAGAGGCAGATGTTGGGATGGACGACGAGGACCGGGCCGTGATGAGGCAGATTTACGGGGATGACGTGGTACTTGCAGCATGATCACTCAAGTTGGACTGATACTTATTGACTATAGTCTAGACACTGGATGTCTAAACGATTGAAGCTATACCACATGACATGTACAATTGAGTTTCTAAACGATTGATTCTAGTCAACATGACATCTCTATTACGTGAATACATCTAGACAACATCTACATAGATGCTAGAAACTGAATGCCTACCCACATCGGAACTGCCCGCCAGTCACCTCGTCCTCCGGCTTATCTGTCTGCCGATGCACGCAGCAACGTCGCATGCAGCTGTTGCACCGCAACAGTTTGTAAATGGATGCCTCTTTGGTGCGAGTAAGCCCGATAGGGAAGCGATAGGCGATGCGGCGCGGGGTGTCTGTGCCAATCATGGCGATACTGGTAGCTGTCCCTTATCATCCTTTGTCATGCTAGGAGGCATTTGCCCAGGCAGATTGTCAAAAGGACGGCAATGTAGCATCGGATGTCGGTCTTCCATGATAAGCCTTTGCTACGAGTATGGCATGCAGGTATAAGCCAAGATATAAGCCGCAGGTCGTCGTCCTGACAGAGTCACAGAGACATCTCTTCAGCAATCTATCCAGTAATTCGCCACCAACGCCATGTCTTCCGAAAAGATTGACGAAAAATCGCCGGCCTCGGCCGACGTCGAGGTCGGCAGCATTGCCCCGGCCGTCGACGCCGACGTCGCCCTGCAGTTCATCCAGGCGCACGCCGACGACGTCACGGCGGCCATGACCCCATCCGAGAGCAAGGCCCTGCTGCGCAAGATCGACCGCAACCTGATGCCGCTGCTGTGCGTCGTGTACGGGCTCAACTACCTGGACAAGACGACGGTGTCGTACGCGTCCATCATGGGCTTCAAGACCGACACGCACCTGCACGGCCAGGACTACGCGTGGGTCGGCAGCATGTTCTACTTTGGCTACCTGGTCTGGGAGTGGCCGACCAACTACCTGCTGCAGCGCCTGCCCCTGGCCAAGTGGTCGGCCGCCAACGTCGTGCTGTGGGGGCTGGTGCTGTGCTGCATGGCGGCCGTGCGGACTTTCGGGGAGGCTCTGGCGGTGCGGTTTTTTCTGGGAGTGTTTGAGGCGGCCGTGAGCCCCGGATTTGCCCTGTTTACGTCGCAGTGGTACACGGTGCACGAGCAAGGCACACGCGTCGGCATCTGGTTTTCGTTTAACGGTGTTGGTCAGATCATTGGTGGCTGTGTTGCGTATGGCATTGCTGTCGGCACGGAGCGGCACCCGCTGGCCCACGGCCTGCACTCGTGGCAGCTGCTCTTTCTCGTCATTGGTTTCTTGACAGCCGCCGTCGGTGTCCTCTTCCTGCTGGTCATGCCCGACAGCCAGCTCAACGCGCGCTTTCTGACGCCGCACGAGCAGGCCATGGCCATTGAACGCATCCGCGGCAACCAGCAGGGCGTCGGCAACAAGCACTTTAAGCGGCACCAGTTTGTCGAGGCCCTGACGGACCCCGTCGTGTGGGCGCTCGTCATGTTCAGCGTCGCGTCCAACATCCCCAACGGCGGCATGACCAATTTCTTCTCGCAGCTCATCGTCTCCTTTGGCTTTACCAGCAAGCAGTCGCTGCTGCTCGGCGTGCCCGGCGGCGCCGTCGAGATTGTCGCCCTCGTCGGCCTCGGCTACCTGGGCGACCGCTGGCGCAACCGCCTGCTCGTGTCGATTTTGGGGACGGTCACGTCGTTTGTCGGCATGCTGCTCATCACCGTGCTCGACAACCACGGCGCCCACCGCGTCGGCCGCCTCATCGGCTACTACATGACGCAGGCGTCGCCGGGCCCCTTTGTCGCGCTGCTGTCGCTCATTGCCACCAACATTGCCGGCTGGACCAAGAAGACGACGGTCGCCGCGCTCTACCTCATCGCCTACTGCGTCGGCAACATCATCGGCCCGCAGGTGTTCCGCGCCAAGGACGCGCCCGAATACCGCCCGGCTGAGATTACCATCCTCGTGCTCGCCGGCGTGCAGATTGCCGACGTGCTGTTTATTTACTGGTGGTGGCGTCGGCAGAACGCGATCAAGGCGGCTCGTCGGGCCGAGCCGGGTTACACGCGCGTGCCGGGGCAGGAATTCTTTGATTTGACGGACCGCGAGAACCCCGAGTTTGTGTATTCTTTATAGCTTCTATTATTTATATATATCTCTTTATCCATTCTATTTTGTCTACTTTATTCGTTCAATTATATATCGTCAGAAACGACCCAACCCGCGAGTCCCGCCGGTCCTCCAGGTCGCCTGTCGAAAACAGCTCGACGTGGATGCGCTGCCGCCCGACGCCCAGCCGGTCCACCAGGTGCATGGCCACGTCCAGCATGAAGCCCTCGGGCCCGCACACGTAGTACTCGGTGCAGCTGTTGTCCAGGTGCAGGTCCTCCTTGTCGGCCAGCAGCTGCGCCAGGTCCACGTGGCCCTGGAACTCGCGGAACGCCGGCGCCGGCGCGCTGCCCAGTGGTGTGTTGCCGCCGGGGTGTGCGCTCAGCGGCTGGTGTGCGTTGGCCATGGCGTGCAGCATGTGGCGCGAGCGGCGGGTATACGAGGAGGAGGAGGAAGAAGAGGAGGCCGGAGAGGCTGGAGGTCCAGTCGACGGCGTTGTCGTTGACGGATGATGCCCCGAGAAAAAGAAAGCCGTCCGCAGCGTCGGCATGTCCTTTTGCAGGTCCTGCAGCGCGTCGAAAAACACGGGCGGCGAGTACCGCGAGCCGTGAATGTACGTGACGGCCCGGCGCGGCTGCGTCGCCGCCACCGTTTCCAAGATCGCCATCATCGGCGACGCCCCAATGCCGGCCGACAGCAGCACGAGCGGGCTGCTGCTGCCCAGCTCGGCAAAAAACTCGCCCGTCGGGTGCGACACCTCGAGCGTGTCGCCCACGTGCACCGAGTCGATGATGGCGTTGGACACGAGGCCCGGGTACACGTACGACGCCGACACCGTGTTGGCAAACCGCGTGCCCTCGTCGCGCTTGACGCTGATGCGGTAGTGGTCGGGGTGGTAGCGTGCACTCAGCGAGTACTGCCGCGACTGGTACGACATCGCCGTGGCGGCCGACGACGAGTTTGTCAAGCCCGCCAGCAGCATGCGCACTGACACGTACTGCCCGGGCAGGAAACGCGGCAGCGGCTCCGACCCGGACGCGGACCCGGACCCGGCCGGCGATGCCACCGACAGCGTCGACTCGCGGCCATTCCTCATGCTGAGGCTGCTGCTGCTGCGCGTCGTCGGGCTCTCGGTGCGCAGCCGCGTCGCAAACCGGCTGTGGCGCGTCGCCGGCGGGTTGGCCGTGGGGGGTCGATTCTGGGTACCACAGCCGCCACCACCACCACCATCATCGTCTGCCACCGGCACCAGGTAAAACGAGCACACGTCCTCGGACTCGGTCACGCGCTTGCTGACGCGCATGCGCCGCCACGTGTGCCACGGCCCAAACATCTTGTACAGGTGCGCCTCGCGGCCAATCATCATGCGCGCCAGCACGCTGTACGCGTCCGACCAGGCCGCGCACACGTCGGCCGTCATGGCCGACTCGCCCAGCACCAGCGTAAACGTGCGGATCAGGTACTCGCCAACAATGGCGTACTGGTCCGCGTGGATGCCCAGAGAGCAGTGCTTGTGGCACACGCGCTCCAGCTTGGGCACGAGCTCCGACGTGTGCGAGATGTTGGCCGCAAAGGCAATGATGATGGACGTCAGCGCGCGCGGCTGCCGGCCGTTGGCCTGGTTGGCCATGTTGAAGATGTTGCGCAGCTCCGGGTGCTCGCGCAGCATGGTGGCGTAGAAGATGGACGAGATCTGCTCGCCGTGGGCGCGGAGGGCAGGGAGTGTTGCCTGGATGAGGCGGGACTGGGCGGGTGTGAGGGACATTGCGAGTGAGCGACGAGTGAGCGAAGCGAACGAGGAGGCGAGCGAGGATATTTGTGAGGATATTTGTGGAGAGAGAGAGAGGACAGAGAGAGAGAGGACAGAGAGAGAGAGGACAGAGAGAGAGAGGACAGAGAGAGAGAGGACAGAGAGAGAGAGGACAGAGAGAGAGAGGACAGAGAGAGAGAGGACAGAGAGAGAGAGGACAGAGAGAGAGAGGACAGAGAGAGAGAGGACAGTGAGAAGATAGGTGAGGGTGAAGACAGAGAGGACAACGAGAGATGACAAAGAGACAAAAGAGATGAAGAGTCAGGAGATCACAGGACAGAGTATATATGCTCAAGACCAAGAGTCATGTGTCGATGCAAGCAGCTATTCCCATCCCTCACCATCCGTTTTATATCTCCCATCACGCTCCATCCTCCGGAGAAACCGCCGACACGGAGCGGTCAAGACATCAAAGCAACGAATCAATATATAAAAAGATCACAGCCAATATCAGGCACAAATACTCCGTACAAACTCTCAAGAATACTACCAGAGCAAATCAAAAAGTACCAAAAAAGTAACAAAAAGCACCAAACAAGCAAGAAGAAAAGAACCACGCAAGGAATAGGAAAAAACTTCTCGTCATCAGCCCCAGTTTCCACCATGCTTGCTTTTGCATCCTCTGCCCAATGCAATGAAATGGCATGTTCTGCATCCCGGTCGTCTCTCTGATGGGTCCGTCCAGCAGCCGTTGGATCCAGCTCCGCATTTGCTGTGCGACGCCGCTCGTACGATCTTACTTGGCAGGTGCTTAGCTGCTCCTACGAGTACGGAGTACGAGTTCCACGAGTACGAATACTAGCAAATCCTCGATCCTCGGAGACTGCAGCACAAACTCTATCCTCGGCGCGAGCACGTTCTCCATACTCAAGCTCTGCAGCGTGCCGTCATTGTCGCATTGGCAGGGATCCGGCGGCACATGCCAATGACCCAATTTCGGGGTGGTGGTCAGATCTTGATGAAACCCGTCATCCTTCGGTGTCGGTACCGAGAGGATGGATTGTTGGGTTGATTTATCATTTTGGGTTTGATTGAATTTATAGTTGAGCTTATTTAGTTTTGTGATATCTTTGGGTTATTCAGTTTCTTTTCATAACCTGTTTTTGCTCTTGAACACCCTGTGCAGGATCTTGTGCAGGACGTTATCTCTCATGTTTCTTTTTCTTGTACGAGTCTTTTTTCTTTTACGAGTACGGCTTTCCTTTTTTTGTATTCTTCTAATTCTTCTCTTCTCTTATTTTTCATCCAACTATCAGATATCATTAATTTACTCTATATTTATTCTACTTGCATCTTCTCTTATTCTTCCATTCTTCCATTCCTCCATCTTCATCTCCCCCATCTTCAATATTCCTCAATCTGTAACCTCTCTCCTACGACTGCTCCGTACTCACTACCTCGCCGTATTTCCTCCGTATTCCCTTTGCCTACCTCTCCTTTATCCCTTTCTGCTTTCGCATGTCATACCATGGAAAACTAAAAAAGACGACAAGAAATCGTATGTTCCTAATCAGGGCTCCTCCCCCGGTTATGGATCCGGTTTGTCAAGAGCCGGTGTGAAATCGTATGATCCGGAGAATTAATACTGGAGAAGGTCGAGTCAAGCGTTGGGCAGTGCCGGAGCCAGTTCACGCCACCTTTTATAAGCACGCTATGCCATGTACTTAATATAGAATATGACTGTCGTGGTGGCGGAGTGGTTAACGCGACAGACTCGAAATCTGTTTCCCTTGGGAGCAAAGGTTCGAATCCTTTCCACGACGTTTTTTTTTTGACGTTTTTTGCTTCTGCTATTTTGGACATCTGATTTTTTGGGGATATTTTTTGGACATTTTAATTTCATTTTTGATTTTAGGTCTTGTATCACTCTGTTATGATCTTTATTCTGTTCGAATTCAAGTTCACTGAAGTTTATCTTTTTGATAAAGCAAATTTCTGAATTAAATCCTTCCACTCGACTCAGGTATCCCTACATCGTACTCCGTGGAGATATCATCAACAACGCTCAAGCCCGTCTTCTTGCCCGCATCTGCCAGCCCTCGTATGAACCATCGTCCAAAGATCAACACAGACTCATCTAGAACTCTATTAATAGCAGCTTTCATCCAGTCCCGTCTACTCGTACTCTGTACTGCGGCTGCGTTGATCAGTCACGTGATCCGCCTCCTCACGGCTTTCCCAAAAGGGCAATCCGCAACAACTCGATCTCATTGTTATCAGTTTTCTCTCTTTTACTTGATTGGACTTCTCTTTCCATCAATCATACAGTTTGCAAGTCCATTTCGACTTATCGTCTCGCTCCGTACGCCGGAGAAGCAAAGTGATTCGTTCTGCCGCCCATCAAGCGTCACCTGGACGCTCCCCGTTTGGTAATCCCGAAGCCGGATCGGTCATGTGTCAAGTGACGATAGTCTAGGCAGTTGGGGATTGCGTGCGGGGACGGTGTAAGTGAGGAGAACGGTGGCTGCTCGTGTGTTTGGTCTGACTACATAATGTGCTTTTCCCTCGTGTGTTGTTGACGTTCTACTATAAGCTCTTCTTGTCCGTGCCTGCTTCTTTGGGACAGTGTGCTCGCCTGGCACGTGCCTTACTATATTCTGTCGTCCTGCCCTTTTCCGACAAAATCCCACGATGCCCTCAAGCCTGCTGCGTGCCCTGCCGCGTGCTTTGCCGCGTGCACTCCCGCGCTCGCTTGTTGTCCGTCCCAGCGTTGTGACCCCTGGCGTCCGTCGGCTGTCGTCTGCCTCTGCCTCTGCCTCCTCCACCTACGGCCTGCCCGAGTTTAGCCTCAAGGACAAGGTCGTCGTCGTGTCGGGCGGTGCTCGTGGTGTTGGTTTTGTCCAGGCCGAGGCCCTGCTGGACGCCGGCGCCCGCGTGCACGTGCTGGACCGGCTGGCCGAGCCGTCGCCCGACTTTGCGCGCATCGCCGAGCAGGCCGCGGCCCGGGACTCGGGTTTGACGTACCACCGCATCGACGTGCGCGACGAGCAGGCGCTGCACGGCTTGATGGCCGAGATTGCCGACGAGCACGGGCGGCTGGACGGGCTCGTGGCGGCGGCCGGCATCCAGCAGGAGACGCCGGCGCTCGAGTACTCGGGCACGGACTTTGACGGCCTGCTGGGCGTCAACGTGACGGGGGTGTTTTTGACGGCGCAGGCGGTGGCGCGGCAGATGCTGCGGCTGAGCGGCGGGCAGCCGACAAGCGGCAGCATGGCGCTGATTGCCAGCATGAGCGGCACGGTGGCCAACCGCGGGCTGATCTGCCCGGCGTACAATGCGAGCAAGGCGGCGGTGCTGCAGCTGGGCCGCAACCTGGCGTCGGAATGGGGCGCGTACGGGATCCGCGTCAACACGATCTCGCCGGGGTACATTGTGACGGCGATGACGGAGTCGCTGTTTGACAAGTACCCGGAGCGGCGGGCAGACTGGGCCAACGGCAACATGCTGGGCCGGCTGAGCCGGCCGCACGAGTACCGGGGCGCGGCCGTGTTTTTGCTGAGCGACGCGAGCAGTTTCATGACGGGCAGCGACCTGCGCATTGACGGGGGGCACTGTGCGTGGTAGCGGCAGCGGAGCGGAGCGGTAGCGCAGCGGTAGCGGTAATGATTGATATTTGTGAGAATAATTGATTTATGATAATTAATGAACCCAATGTAATTTTAAACACCGTGATTACTCGTCGTCTTCTTCCTCTTCCTCGTCTTCCTCGTCGTCGTCCTCCTCGGCCTCCAGGTCAAACATCTCATTGCCCTCGTCGTCGTCCTCGTCGTCGTCGTCCTCTTCGCCGTCCTCTTCCTCGTCGTCGTCGTCAACCTCTTCCTCCTCCTCCTCCTCCTCTTCTTCATCGTCGTCCTCCCCCTCAAATCCATCACCCTCCTGCATCTTCTTCTTGTCCTCCTGCCGCTTCGTGTCCTCGGCCTTGCGCGTCTCCTCCAGCACGCGCTGCCGCTCGGCGCTGGCCTTGCGCTGGGCCACGACAAACGCGCCGACGGGCGTCTTTTCCCACGCATAGTCCTTGAGGAAGGCGTCGACCTGCGTGCGGTCGCGCGGCGCAAAGGTCACGTGGGCGCGTTTCTGCTCAATGAACGCCGCATTGGCCTCGAGCTTCTGCACGACGAGCACGAGCCCGCCGACGACTTTGCCGTTGACGTTGCGGCCGTTGCGGCCGCCGCGCTTGCGGGCGTCCTTGATCCAGCGCTTGAGCATGATGATGACGGGCAGCGCAAACTCGGGAAACGCAATGCTCGTGGACCACAGCGCAAAGTACTCGGCCAGCAGCTCGACGACCTGCTCGCCGACGGCGGTCTGGTACATGGCCGTGTGCAGCATGGATTTCGGGGCCTTGTAGGCGACGGCAAAGTCGAGCTGGCGGTCGGCGGCGGCGCTGGTGCTGGCCTTGCCGGGCTTCTTCATGTCGGCCGAGTTGAGGACCTCGACGAGCACAGGGGCCAGCGGGATGTAGGTGCCGGTGGCGCGCGACACGCGCAGCAGCGAGCGGAACAGCTGGAAGCGCAGCGGGAAGTAGGCGGCCGTGGGGATCAGGCGCATGGCGCCCAGCGTGACCTGGACGAGGGGGTAGACGAGCAGGCGCAGCTGGGCCTTTTCTTGTTCGCTGATGCCCGATGAGGAGTCCACAGCGCAGTGCTCGGCGAGGACGCACGACCAGAAATCCAGCGAGTGCACGTACTGCCAGTTGTAGACGCTGCGGAACGCATTGTTCTGGTTGTGGACGATGCTGTTGCGCAGGTGGATGGCGAGCTGGCGAATGGCCGCAAAGGCCGTGGTGTAGCCCGTGGCGGCGTCGAGGCCCCAGAGCTCGGCGGCCGAGTTCTTCATCAGGTTGATGCCGGCCAGCGTGTTGGCGTTGGTGGCGCGGCTGCCCTGGACGAGCCCCTGGTAGGTGGCCTTGAGCACGGCCTCGCGCACGCCCTTGTCGGCAATGACCATGAGGCGGCGCAGCACGAGAAAGGCCGTGATGCGCGTGGGCTCGCTGCTGGCCGGCTGGGCCCAGAAGCCCACGACGCTCTTGACCAGCTGCTTGAGCACCTTGCGGAACGACAGCAGGTACGGCAGCAGCGGCGTCAGGGCCGACAGCGTCAGCTTGAGCGTGCCGTCGTCTGACAGCGTCGTCAGCAGGTGCAGCACCGACGCCGCGAAGCTGCGCACCAGCACGCCCAGCGTCTTGAACTTCTTGCCGTCCGTCGGCACGTAGACGCGGTGCGCCGCCGACTCCTTGACGGGCACGTGGTGCTGCAGCACCAGCGGCACGTGCTTGAGGGCCACGACGACAATGTCGTGGAACACGTCCGGGCTCTTGATGGCGTAGCGCTGCGACAGGCTGGCCTCCTCGTCTGGGTCCTCGTTGAGGTGGGCCGCACACCGGAACGCCAGCACCGTCTGCCGGGCCGCCCGCAGCGAAAACGTCGACGCCATGCTCGCCTCCCACTTGGCCACCATGGCGCGTGTCAGCTCGTTGTCGGTGGCGGCTGCTGCTGTCTCCTTGGTTTTGTTGCCCTTCTTCTGCTTCTTTTGCTTCTTCTTGGGCCGGTCGTCGCCCTCCTCGTCGTCCTCGTCGCTGCCACTCAGGGCGTCAATCTCGGCCATGTCGGCGTCCTCGTCAAAGTCGAGTGCGCCCGGGTCGTTTTCCTTGAGGAACTTGTAGAACTCGGGGTCCTTTTCCGCCAGAGCGTCCATGGCCTCCTTGGTCATGCCGACGTCGTCGACGTCGAGCTCTTCTTCGTCGTCGTCGTCGTCGCTGTCGGCCACGGGCTCGGGTGCGTCAAAGTCGGCATCCTCGCTGTTGCTGTCGCTGGCCCCCTCGCTGTCGCTTGCACTCGCACTCGCACCTTCGTCCGCCTTGGCACCGCTGCGTTTCCGCTTGCCCGTCTGTGCCTTTTTGCTGTCCTTCTTGTCCTTCTTGTCCTTGCCGTCGTCGATGATCTGGAAGCCACCCGAGAAAAAGTCGTCGACGCTCATTGCGCTGACCGTGGCGTCGGGCCGCTTCTTGGCCGGCTTGCCAGCACCGGCACCGGCACCTGCCGCCGCAGCACCTTTGAAAAACTCGTCATCCTTGCGGCTCTTGGCCTGCTTCTTGGCCTTGGCGACGACGCGCTGCTTGATCTTGACCTGGGCCTTGCGCTTCTCGAGCGTGCCCTTGAGGTGGTTCTTTTCAAACTTTTTTGTCGCCTTGGCGTTTTTCTTTGGGACGCCCATTGTGAGGGGTGTGTGGGTGGCTGGAGGGAGATGATTGTCGTGATGTTACGAGTACAGAGCAGAGGAAACGAAAAAAAATTAGAGACAAGCCAAAAAAAGTGTTATCGCAATCTTATCGCCGCGCTAGTCTGAAAATAAAAGCGGTCTGAGATTAATTCTGCCGGTGGGTCTTGCTACAAAGTACCAAGTACCATCGTCATCGCCATCACATCACATCGCATCACCACATCGCCCGCCCACACACAATGCACCAACCATGATCCCCCGGCAGTCCTACGCGCCGCTGCCGCCCAGCTATGTGCCCAACACGACGCTGTCGGCGACGATCAGCCTCGACGAGGAGGTGAAACTGACCGAGACGCGCGCCGAGCGCGACCTGCACGAGTCGCTGGCCGAGCTGTTTAGCATCATTGTGACGATTGACGAGCTGGAAAAGGCGTTTCTAAAGGACGCGATCCGCGAGGCCGACTACACGGAGATTTGCGAGCGGTCGCTCAAGCAGTACAACTCGATTCTGAAAGACGAGACCGTGGCGGCTGCCTATGGCGGGCTGGATGCGTTCAAGCAGGAGTGGGATCTGGAAGTGCCGCGGGCGACGGAGCGGATCCGCGCGGGCATGCCGTCGACGGCGCTCGTGGCGGGCAGTGGCGGAGGGCACGGTGGGCACGGTGGGCACGGTGGGAACAATAGTGGTGGTGGTGCCGGGAGCAGCACCAACAGCCACGGCCACGGCATGGCCAGCACCACGTCGAATAACAACAACGCCAACAACAACACCACACCCAACGCCCCCAGCGGCGCCCTCATCCTCGAGGCCACGCAAGACTTCATCACCTTTCTCGACGCGCTGCGGCTGGGCCTGCTGGCCAAGGACCAGCTGCACCCGCTGCTGTCCGACGTCATCCACGCCGTCAACAAGGTGACGGACCGCGACTTTGAGAACCGCGGCAAGATTGTGCAGTGGCTGATCACGCTTAACCAGATGAAGGCGACGGACGTGCTGGACGACGGCCAGGCGCGGGAGCTGGAGCTGGACATCAACTCTGCCTACCAAGGGTTCAAGAGTACGCTGACCTAGCTTTGATATAAATCAAATTAGATTAAATAAAAAACTAATAAAAAAAAAACATCACACAAGAAACGTCCAGAAACTCGGATAGACAAACTCCTCCTCGAAAATGCGCCGCACCTGCTCCAGCACAAACCGCTCGACCTTGCCGACGTTCTTCAAGCTCTGCTTGCCGCCCTCGCGCTGCCCAATCTCGCTCTCGACGCGCACCTCTTGCAGCAGCCCGCCCATGCGCGTCTTGGTCAGCGGCGGTGCCGGCACAGTTCCGTCGTAGCCGGGTGGTGGTTCTTCTTGGTTGATGTTGTTGTTGATATTGTCCTCGTCCTCATCATCATCTTCATCCTCCCCGCCAACAGCTGCCAATGCATCCTCCGGACTCAAAAAACAAAAATGCAGCCGCTTCCGGATGTTGGCCAGCACGCCGACGCCGTCAAAGGTCAGGCCCGTGATGCTGAGCCGCACGGGAATCCCGACAAAGCTGGGCATCGGGTAGTCGAGCAAAATGTCGGCCGTCAGCAGCAGCTTGACGTCGCCCGCGTACTTGATGCGGAACACGGCCTGCATGTCCTCGGCGCGGGGCTCGCGGAAGCGGGCTCGTTGGTTGCCGCTGCCACCGCTGCCACCGCTGCCACCGGCCTCGGTCTTCAGCGTCTGGTCCACGTCGCCGTTGTCGTCGGCTTCGCTGTCGTCAATGGCCGATCCGGAGAGCATCTGGGCCGTCGCCAGGCCGGACAGCTTGCTGTTATCACCACCGGACCGTGCACCGTCGCGCGTGGGTGGCCGTGATGCTCCGCCGGCCGACGTCGGGGCCAGCGTCGACACGCTGTGTTTTTCGCGCAGCACGGGCCGCAGCAGGGGCAGGTTGGGCGGCGACGACGACATGCCGGCGGCGGCCGCTGTAGCTGCTGTGGCCGTGGTAACTGCTGCCGTGGCCGGCGTCAACCGCAGGCTCTCGCGGTAGTTGTCGATAGAAATGGAACTGCCCTGTGACGGGTTGCGGCTGTGGCTGGGCGACGGCGAGTGGCGGTGGTAGCCGAGCCCTTGCAGACCCTGCAGGCCTTGTAAACCCTGTCCTTGTAGGCCCTGAAGACCTGATGGTCCCTGCATCCCTTGATGATGCTGCTGCTGCTGCTGCTGCTGCTGCTGCTCCTGAAAGTAGCCGCTGCCCGCGACACCGCCACCCCCCAAGTGAGCCCCCGCCATGGCGGCCAGCGGCGTCTGCGTGCCCGACCACGCGGCCGGCGTCAGGTGGTTGTGGAAGTGGTGCAGCAGGTTGGACGTGCCGCCAGGGATGCCGCCGCGCGTGCCGGGTGGTGCGGGTGGCATGCCAGGAGGTTGCATTCCGGGTTGCATGCCAGGAGGCATCCCGGGTGGCATGCCGGACGGTGGCATACCCGTCAGGGTCTGGTGCGAGCTGCTGCTGAGGTCGTGGCGGTGGCCGTCGGGCTGGTGGTGGTGCCGGTCCGGTCGGTCCTGTCGGTTATGCCGGTCCGGCCTCGACTCGCTCACGACGTCCTCCTCTTTGTTATTATCATCCCCCCCCTCCTCATCCTCATCCTCGTCCTCTTCGTAAAAATCCGGCAGCGGATCCGTGATATCCTTCAACTCGAGCTCCGGCCCAATGGAGCCAAACTCAAAGTCGTGCACGGTGACCGACTTGATGAAGCGCGGCAGCGGCACGGTCTGGAACTTGCTGTGGATAAAGTCGCGGATGCGGTGCGCCAGCTCCTGGCCGTCGGGGCCGGTCGTGAGCGTCTCCCAGTTGAAGTCGATGGACATGTTTGGGGGTTGTGTTAAAGTGGGGGCATGTATGCTGGAGACGTCACTCTTTCGCTCCATATCACATCACAGTCTTTTAGCTGATTTTGACAGTTGATTCTTTTGCAAAGCAAGCCAGAGAAAATAGCAGAAAATAGCAGAAAATATCAGAGAAGAAAGCCGAGTTAACCAACATTCACAAATAATAACTGATGGCAACAATACTAACAGCAACGACCACAGTCAGTCACTGCAAAAGAACACTCTGCACTGTAAAATCATAAATAATCTGCATAATTCAGCAATAACTAGCATTAACTGCATAACAAGTAGGCTGTTCATAAAGCCCAAGCACTGACTAAGCAAAGCAAAGCAAAAAATGCCCGCCCGCTCACGCCGCCGCTTTGGCCTGGTACTTGCTCGCCGCCTTGTCAAACAGCTCGCTCTTGTCGGCCCGGTCCGTCAGCAGCGGGTGTGCCGCGTCCACCGCCTGCAGTTTAGTGAGTGCCTCGTTGACGCCGGCGCCGCCAGACAGAACCGCCAGCACGAGCTGGTTGGCCAGCGCGTCGGCGCAGGCTGGGTCGGCCTTGATGGCCTGCTCCAGCGCCACCTGGGCCTCCTCGGTGCGGCCCAGGTGCAGCTCCGACACGGCCTGGGCCACGAGCGTGCGGGCCGACGACGACGCCGGCGACTGCGCGAGCTCCTCAAAGACGTAAAACGCCTGCTGGTAGCGCTCGCCGCCGACGCGCATGCCGACCCACGACTCGGCCAGGTTGACGAGCAGCGAGTCTTGGGCCCAGCGGCGCGCCGCCACCACTTCTTTCAGGGCCAGGTCGGTGCGGTTCTGCGCCAGGTGGATCTGCACGAGCAGCGCGACGGCGTCGAGGCTGCCGTCGTGCTGGCCCAGCAAGGCCACGGCCTCGTCGGGCTTGCCGCCAGCTGCCAGCACCGTGCCACCGACGACCTGCACCGTGACGTTGCGGGCGGACTCGGGGGTTTGTGTCAGCTTCTCGATGGTGGCCACCGCCGCCTCACTCCGACCCAGAGCCTGCTCGGCCAGGGCACCAATGGCTGCGAGCGCCGGGTCGTCGTCCTTGTTGGAAACCTCTTTGAGGACGGCTTTGGCATCGCCCAGCGCAATGCGTGCCCTCAGCTGCAGCACGCGCGCCGCCGGGCCATTGTCGGGCGACAGGGCCGATGTGTCGTAGTCGACAACCTCCTGGAACTGGCCCTGGTGGAAGTGGTTGTGGATGGTGATGAGCTCGCCCTCGGCGGAGTAGGGGTCCATTGTGGGGGATGTAGACACGGAGTCGACAAGTGATGTGAGGGTGTCGAGATAGTCGAGGGATAGATTGACCAAGTGTTGTGCGTGTCGAAGCTGTGTTGAAGCTGTGATGCTGCTCGATTGGTTTGATGGAGCTGGCGATGTGGCCTCCCCACTTTCTTGCTTAGTCATCTTCGTCACCAGTGCAATTAGCTACACCGCTAGCGTCAATGCTAACTGCACTACAAACTACAAGTTACGAGTACAACAAACACCTATCACGTCAAGACAAACTCGCTGCTGACTCCCTCAAACGCTGTAATCGTGCCGGTCAGGGACTTGGAGTCGCCATAGTACCGTAGGCGGTACGTCCCCGGAGCGGCCCAGGCCTCGGTCTCCCAGACGAGCTCGACCTCGCTCGACGCCAGCACGCCATGCAGCCGTCGCCAGCGGTACACGAGCGCCCAGTCGGCGTCGGTGCGGACTGTCTTCCAGGCTGCTGTGCCGTCGGTCATTAAGGTCAAATACTCAACAGCGGCAAACGTGCCTTCCAACCTCAGATTGTTCCGCGGGTTGGCGCCGACAAAGGTGGCCGCCACGTGGTCGCCGCGTGCATAGGCCGGCTGGACGTCCTCGACGACGTCGCCAAAGTGTTTGAGCAGCGGAAGAGGGTCGACGACGACGCCCGTGATGAACGACAGCGAGCGGTTGCTGTTGTCGGGCGGCAGCGGGCCGACGGGTGGTGGGGTTGGGCTTGTTTTGTCGTTATCGTCACCAGGACCGGCCAGCGACGGCAGATACTGCAGGGTAACGTCGATGTAGGCGGCCAGCGTGTGCGGCCCGTAGAGCGTCGACGCGCCCTCGTAGCGCTGCACGGCGTACTCTTGCTCGGTGGTGATGTAGTGCGTGTAGCTGTTGGCCGGGCCGCCCAGGACGACGATGGGCGATGGCTCTTTTTCTGACGACAACTCGGCAAGACGACTCTGGACCGCCCCCCGCCACCGCCGCCCGGCCATGGTCGTGGCCTCGCCCGGACTCACGACAATGGCCAGCTGGCCCACGCGCAGCACCTGCACGTCGACAATGTTGGGCGTCCACTGGTACGGCGTGGCCAGCTCGCCGACGTCGAGCAGGATGGGTTTGGCGCCGTGGCAGGCGCGCTGGCGGGCCGAGGGGTTCTTGAGAAGGTGGCTGACGGCGCGGTAGACGGGCAGCGTGTTGTCGGGGTGCGAGTCGTGCTGCGTGAAATTGACGGCGCCGGGGCCGTCCGACGTGCCGGCTGCAAACGAATAACCCAAAGCGGCCGGGCACGTGACCGCCGTCGAGCCGTTGGGCAGCAGGAAAGAGTAGTTGCCCATGTCGTGGAACGTGTGGAAGGAAGCGACGTGGCCACGGACCGATTTAGCTCCATGTGAGTTGAAGGCCGTCCGTGCCGCCTCGTACTGCCGCCGGCCAATCTCGTAGCACGACGCCGTGCCCGTGTCGTCGTCCCGGAACCGCGGCCCGCGCGCGTGGCACGACTGCGCTTTGCCGTCGGGACACGTGCTGTTCTCCAGGCTGCACGGCAGGCCCGAGCCGTCCTCGCACCAGGCACCGAGCACGTTGGGACTGGTGTCGCCGACGCTGGCCTGCGAGAAGCCGGCGACAAAGCCTGGGGGCATGCTTCTTTCGAACAGGTATGCCACCACGCCCTTATTGTCGCCCGTCACGAGCGTGTTGTTGCCCAGCATCGACGTGCCGTGCGTCGCAAACCACGTCAGCACGCCCATGCTGGTGTGGTCGGCGGCGCGCACGAAATTGAGCAGTGTGAGGGTGCGGTCGACCGAGCCGTCGTCACCGTCGTCGGAGGAAGAATTATACTTGGCCCGCTCGCTCTCCGGATTCGCCAGGTAGGCAAACAAACTCCGGTTGATGCTGCCGTCGTCGACCGGCGCCGTGCTGACGCTCAGGTGGCCCGGCTGCAGGCTGTCGTGGGCTCGCCGCACGGCCAGCACGGCCCCGGCCACAATGGCCTCGAACCCCTGGTGGTCAAAGCCTTTGCTCGTAATCTGCGGCAGCAGATAATTCAGCCAGCCGCCGGGGCCCGAGTGCGAGTGCGTGCCGGTAATGGCGACGTTGTGGTGGCCGTAGAGTGCGGCGTCATTGGGAGCCAGCTCGGCCTGCAGCCGGTCCAGAATCCCGTAGCGCACAGCCGTGTCGCCCGACTGCGTGTCAAGCACGACATACACAAAACGGTCGCGCGGGCGGTCGATGGAGCCGACGATGAACGCACGGGCGTACAGCCGCTGGCGCAGGCCCGTGCCGACCTGTTTGGGGTCGGCATAGCCCATGAGGTTGATTTCGACGACAGGGCCGGTGATGTCGGCCTTGCCGACGCCGAGGAGGTAGAGGGAGGGGGGGCTATTAGTCGTCCAGCCGGTCCAGTTGGTCCATCCTGATGATGGTGCAAACGAGTGACCAAGCAGAGTGATGCCGAAAAGAATCAAGACGG
Source organism: Ophiostoma montium (assembly GCA_029299015.1). Lineage (NCBI taxonomy): Eukaryota > Fungi > Ascomycota > Sordariomycetes > Ophiostomatales > Ophiostomataceae > Ophiostoma > Ophiostoma montium. Next base: position 42,959 of record JANSMC010000140.1, read on the forward strand.
CCGCTGCCCACCACCGTCGCCGTGGCCGCGCAGGAGCGTGCTGTGCTGTGGCTGTAGGCTTCTCGAGCTCGCGGGCCGGGGCATGTTCGCCGGACAGCAGCCCCATGTCGGGGCCGACGATGCCGTCAGACGGCATGTTGCTCGGCTGGGGTGATGGTGCCGTTGTAGCTTGTTAGTTGGTTTGGAGGATGCACAATACAAACGTTGTAGATGATTCAATATAGATCAAAAAGATGATATCCAACAAATAGATGCTTCGCATAGATAACTCCTTCATGCGTGACGATGCCCGACGATGCCAACTGCGTCATGGTAGGGCTGACGGCTGCATTGCTTAGTCAGCATTTAGCACGTCATTGGCGGTACCCTTGTACCTGTTAGCCTGACTCTTTTTTCAACGTCTCCCTTCAACGTCTCACTTTTGAGATTTGAATCGTGAGTTGGCCGAGGAAAGTTGACAGAGAATATTTCTAAGAATTATTAGCAAAGTGTTACTTGTCGTATACAAAATAGACAAGATGGTGGTACGTATAAAGAAGAGGGGAACGATCACGGAAGACATGACGATGAGACGAAATAAAGAGATGAAGAGGGGAAGAGACGATGAGATGAAAATATGAAGAGATGACGAAGACACCGACGACAAAACAAGACAAACGACTAACCTCCAGCACGCCGACGCTTCCAACTTTGACGCCGGGCTGTCCAAGGCCGAGGTGTACGAGCACGTCCTTCTGCAGGCCGAGGGGCTCTTTGCCGGGCAACGGAACTGGGTGTGGTGAGTCTGATCGTTTGCACGTCTGCATGTCTGTCAACGAGTTAGCAACTGACCACCAGCAACCTCGCCAACACCGCCTCCCTGCTGTGGCACGCCTACAAATCCTTGGCCGGCCCCAGCCAGCACGTCAACTGGGCCGGCTTCTACACGGTCGACCCGGCCGATGCCACGCGCCTCGTGCTGGGTCCCTTTCAGGGCAAAGTGGCGTGCCAGGTGATTGCCGTCGGCAAGGGCGTGTGCGGCGCGGCAGCCCAGAAGCGTGCAACGGTGCGCGTGGCCGACGTGGACGCGTTTCCGGGCCACATTGCGTGCGACAGCGAGAGCAAGAGCGAGATTGTGGTGCCGGTGGTGCGGGAGGAGGATGGTCAGCTGGTGGCCATCATTGATATTGACTGTGCAGTGGGCGAGGGCTTTGACGAAGAGGACCAGGCGCGGCTGGAGGCACTGGCGGCGCTGCTGGCGAAGAGCTGTGACTGGCCGTTGTAGGTGATGTGATGATCGTTTTTAGAGATGATTATAGAAGGTTTATGGATATTTATACTAGAACAATATACAGCTAGAGTACAACTTGAATACAAGGTAGGTAGGATAAAGAGGATGAGAAGAAGAGAAGGTGAGAAAGGAAAGAGAAAAGAGTATAAAAAAGAGAGAGAAAATAGAAAGGAAACAGAAAGGAAAAAAGAAAGAATACTAATAAAACATATCCAGAATATTACTACACACTACATCACAACGCTGTTCTTGCGCTGCCACTTGGGCGGCCGCGGGTCGACACTGCCCAGGCGCAGGGCTGCTGCTCGCTCGGCACCGAGTCTTTGTACAAGGGGACGGCCTTGTTGTTGCTGCTGCTGCTGCTGCTGCTCCAGCATCAGCGGTGGCGGCACCAGCGACGGCGACAAGAACGGTGCCGGCGCAAAGTCGTACGCATTGGCAGCTGCACGCCCTGTGCCTGCCTGGCCACTCCCCCGACCACTGCCCCGTGCACTCGTCCCCAGCGAGTACCCGTCCTCGCCGTCCTCGGCAAACTCGGTTACGACGCTGTCGCGGTCGGCAACAGGGCGGCCAAAGAGGCGGCTGCGGTCTTGTGGTGGTGGTGGCGGGTAAAAGGAGTCATTTTGGTTGATGATGATTTGGGGTTGGCTAGCTGGGGGAGGCTGACTCGGAGGCTGGCTCGGCTGGGGTCGAATGGGACGCCAGTCGACGGGAGCGTCATTTCGTGGCCGGTCGTTTCGTGGCCGGTCATTTCTCGGCAGGTCATTTCTTGGAGGGTCATTCCTTGGAGGGTCATTCCGCGGCGGCTGCGGCCGGAGCGGTGTCATTGTCGGACTCGTCCGGACCGGGGCCGTGCTCGTCGGCACACGCTGCTGCTGCTGCTCCTGCAGCCCCTGCACCCTCGCGTGCCACGGCGACACAAACGACGACCGTGTGCGCCGCTGGTACTTGGCCGGCTGCAGAAGGTGCACGGGCGGCGAGATTTGCATTTCGACCGTCGTGGTCTCTTGCAGCCGGCGGAAACTGTCATTGTCTCGATCTTTACCGCCCGGGGCACTGCCCGGCCCGGCCCCCAAGTCACCAAAAAACTCCGACTCGCGGTAGTGCCGCCGCCGAAAGGCACGCACGCCAATGTAGGCCCCGACGGCGACGAGCAGGGCCAGGGCAGAGCCGACGCCGATGCCGACGATTTGGGACGTGCGGAGGCGGCGCATGGGTGCGGGGGCGGTGTCGGCGGCGGTGGACGTTTCTGGGGATGCCGACGTGGTTGAGGCAGTGGCGGTGGCCGTAATCAAAGTTGTCGGCGACGACTCAGCGGAGATGCGCAGAGGCGTGTCGGTGGAGGGCTGCGTGGTTGTCCTGGCCGTCTGCGAGGTCGCGTGGGTGTGTGTCGATGTTATGACAGTGGGCAATGCAGAAGTAGTTGTTGTGCTGGTGCTGGTGCTGGTACTCGTACTTGTACTTGTACTCGTCGTGCTCACCCTCGCGTGCGTCGTCACCGTCGTCGTCGTCGTCTTGGGACTGACCGCCTCGGCCGCAGCAAATGCGCTGCCGACGACGGCCGTGGCCACAAGGGTGGGGTGTGTTTGGGGGGCGGTTGTTGATAGTGACGGTTGAGAGCACACAAGGTAGGCCCCGGCAGCCGCTGCCGCACTCTCAGCTCCCGCGCAATGCCCCGCGTCTTCCTCCAGCGCAAGACACGACACGGCCGCCTCGCCCAGCGTGAAGCCATTGGCGCCCGTGTGTGCGCACAGGCAGGCCAGCGAGGGCGCGTCACCGGGACACGGCCGGGCCAAGTTGGCGGCGACGTAGGCGGCGAGGCAGTCTGTGGCACAGGCGGGGACGACCTGGAGGACGTGGGTTGGGAGGGTAATTGTATTTGCTGAACTTGCAGTGGCAAAGGCCGTTCCGGCAATGGCGAGCAGGAAAAGCCTCGGGGCGGCTGTCCAGTGCGGTGGTGTCTTCTTGTTCGGGCCGATCCGAGGAGGCGACATTAGGGCGACGAGCCATGCGGTGGTGGGAGATGTATAAGATGTGCCCGCAGGCTGGTGTAGCAGAGAGGGTGTCAACACATTGGGTGTTGTTGAAGATGAGGTGTGTTGTAGACGTGGGTTCGTAGATGTTGATATTGTAGATTTGTAGATGTTGTAAGTGCTGTAAGTGTAGATCTTGTAGATGAGATATTGCAGTTGATCGATATGCTGGATAGATATTTTGAATGACGTAGAGATGTATAGATGACACAAGTGAACAAAGATATAAGAAGACAAGAACGAATGGATGAGAAGGCAAGACGACAGGAAAGACGACAGACGACAAGAAAAGAAACAGGCTGTGTAAACGAGTGACGCTGTCGGGTGACGGTGGTGGTCGAGGCCGGGCCGGACAGGAATAGGAAGAGGCAACCAGGCGGGTGAATAAGAATAAAAGATGACGGTACTTGATGTCTTGAAGAGAAGAGAGGAAGAGAGAGAAGAGAAAAGAGAAATGAAAAGTAGAGGAAGAAAATAACAAAAGTCAACAGACAGCAATAAAGTACAATAGCCAAGCAATCAGCAACAATCAATAACTACAGACTACATATATGCAATCTCGCCTCGAGAACAACAGCCACTCACCCGGCGGTAGCAGCATGTCGTCACCTGTGCGGCGTCATGACTCCACTGTTGATACTTTCTTCTTCTTTAAACCTCACCATCTTACATCTCCTCCTCCTCTCCCCATCTCCTCATCCCAAACCGCATCCTGCCTAACCGCCGTCGTGTTCCATCTCAATACCCTACATCTCCCCATCTGCTCATACTGCAGCTCAAACAACACGTTACGTCGGCACGGTCGAAACACTCTTCGTCGACTCTCTACCGCCAGCTTGTTTGACATTGCGCCTTTGGCGAGACGCCGGGCCGTCTTGCTGCAAAACAAAACACCACCAACAGAAAATAAGTAGATAAAAAGAACAATCACTAACAGCGAATAAACAAGAGAATGCATAATTTAAAGTCGATAAATGAGCCTGCTCTCGGCAAATCAGAATGCTCAGCGCCCGATGCCGCCCGTCGAATCGGCTGCCGTATGGGCCTTGGGCTGGGCGTCTAATTTGAGGGCAAGCCTCGGCGCTTATTGGTATAATTCTTTCTTTCCTTCTTTCTTTCTTTTCCCTTTTTTCTTTCCGTTTTCTTATTACTCGTACTCGTAAATCAATTCATTCCATCCGTAATCTCATCCCCTCTTTACCATTCATAACAAGGTATTCTCGGCTTGTGCTCGTACGTCTATAGTACAGGTATCTCGTCGTCCTGGGGTCGTCGTCCTCCTCCTTGTTGACGTCACCCTAGATGTCCTCCTCCTCCTCCTCCTCCTCCTGTCGTCGTCGTCGTCATCCCTCCCCTACCACCACCCAGACTCCCCAACCGGCTGCACCGGGAATTGCCCCTACACATTCTCCGCTGCTGCCCCGGCCCCGGCATCGCCCGGCTTGTAGTCCGCCTGCGCCCGCGACGACTTGAGAATCTGCCGAATCTTCTTCTCCGTCTCCTCCCAGTCGTCCGGGCTCAGCTGGATCAGGTCGATCCCGTAGTGGTTGGCAATGTCCGCCAGCGCCGTAAAGCTCTTGCGGTCGTGCACAAAGCTGATGCTGACGCCCACGCGCCCGAACCGGCCCGTCCGCCCGATCCGGTGCAGGTACGTCTCCGCGTCCGGCTCGCGGTCGCCCATGCCCTTCATCGGAATGTCGTAGTTGATCACCATCGACACGCTCGACACGTCAATGCCGCGTGCCAGCACATTCGTCGTAATCAGCACCTTGCTCTTGCCCGTGCGGAAGTCGTTGAGCAGCTGGTCCCGGCTCTCGCCCTCGTACGCGCCGTGCAGCGCCGCAACCCGGTGCCCGTCCTGCTCCATCCGCCGCTGGATCTCCGTCGCGCTCTGCCGCGTCTTGACAAAGATCACCGACGACCCAATCGTCATCAGCCCGTACAGCTTGCACAGCACGTCGTACTTTTCCGTCTCCGACGGGCAGTCCATGTACATCTGCGAGATGCCGCGCACCGTCAACTCCTGCTGCCGCAGCCGCATCTGGTTCGCGTTCGTCGCAAACTTTTCCGCATACCGCATCACCTTATCCGGGAACGTCGCCGAGAACAGCAGCACCTGCAGCGCCTTGGGCAGCTTCTCCTTGACCCGCACGCACTGCTCGCCCAGGCCCTGCTGGTCCAGCATGTTGTCTGCCTCGTCGATAACGAGCAGCTTCAGCCGCGACACATCCAGCTGCTTGCGCCGCATCAGGTCCATCACCGTGCCCGGCGTGCCCACCACCACGTTGGCCCGCACCGGCGCACCCCGCTCCACCGCGCCCGGGATTGCTGCCGCCACCTGCAGGCCCTCGCAAAACTGCCCAATCTGCTTGATCACCGACTCGATCTGCCGTGCCAGCTCGCGGCTCGGCGCCAGGGCCAGCGCCTGCGGCACGTCCGGCTGGCGAAAGTCGACACGCGACAGCGTCGTCACCACAAACGCCGCCGTCTTGCCCGTGCCCGACTGCGACTGCGCAATCATGTTGCGCGGCGGGTCCGACAGCAGCAGCGGCAGTGCCCGCTCCTGGATCTTGGACGGCTTCTTGAAGTTGAGCGCAAACAGCCCGTCCACAATCGATTTCTTCAGGCCCAGCTCCTCAAACGATGACACCGACGACAGCGGGTTGTCCGTCAGCCCGGCAAGGTCGCTCAGCTTGACCTCGACGTCGTAGGTCGACTCAATCAGGCCCGCACCGTCGTCCGCCACCGCCTCGCCCACAGGCACATCGGCAACGGGCCCATCAGCGGCAGTGTCGGCAGTAGCTTCGGTAGCCGCGTCCGGCCGTGTGATACGGCTTGCCAGGTCGGCCATTGTGTTTCTGCAGGCCAAAATAGTTAGATTGCTGAAAGGAAAAAGGAAGAAAAGGAAGAAAAGTAAAGTGAGATGGAGAGAGAGCCAGACATACCAGTGCGCAGAGAAAAAAAACTATTTCATAAAAGACGAAGAGCGTCCTAAAGCGGTGTCTTATCAAAGATGGAATAAGACAAAGAACCTCAATGAAAACAGCGGCGGAACGAAATGGAGAGCGTCAAAAGCAAGCAAAGGCCAAAGCGTTGAAGCTTCCCCGCCAAATGCAGTCGAGCTGCCAGCGGTGAAGCGCGGCAGAATCCCGGTGCGCCTGCCTGCAGCTGCATTGGTGAGCACGGCAACTGCGCATCCCGGTCGATCGCTCTTTCCTCTTTTGCGCCTTCCTCCCACGACGACAGACAACTCGACTACTCGCCTCGTACGACGACACACAGAGAAAGAGCAACTGTCGCCGCCCGACCCCCTTTCCGATTGTGCCTGCCGTCACCCGCTCAGCCGGCCCACTAGCTTTCTTACTAAGCCCGGCTGAATACGACATCTCCTTTCGACATCGTTGACACTGCAAGCGACCATACGTTGAGCATTACAACCACTACGATCCTTTGCCCTCCGACCTCCTACCACTTGACTCTGGCCTTCCGATTCCGACGCTCCGACTCCAACACTTCAACTCCGACACTCCGACTCTCCCATCACCACCCCTACATGCTGGCGTAGTCGGCCCATCGTCTCCGGTCTCCCGCCAACTCCCGGAAGTCGGGACACTGACCACCTCCCTCGCACAACTACCCACCACCACCATGGCTGCCGAGATTGCACCCACGTTTGGCTCGGAGCTCAAGGACGGCTTCAAGCCCGCCAATGCCTGGGTGGCCAACAGCATTGCGTGGATCGACGACATCCAGTCGTTTTACCGCGAGCGCAGCGCCATCGAGAAAGAATACAGCGCCAAGCTGCGGGCACTGGCCAAAAAGTACTTTGAGAAAAAGACGAAAAAATCGTCGGTGCTGAGCGTGGGCGAGACGCCGGCGCTGACGCCCGGGTCGCTGGAGAGCGCGTCGCTGACGACATGGACGACGCAGCTGACGACGCTGGAGGCGCGGGCCGACGAGCACGACACGTACGGCAGCGACCTGCTGGCCAAGGTGGCGGCGCCGCTGCAGACGGTGGGCACGCGGTTCGAGGACCTGCGCAAGCGGCACGCCGACTACGCCGACAAGCTGGAGCGCGAGCGCGACACGTCGTATGCGGAGCTGCGCAAGGTGAAAGTCAAGTACGACAGCGTGTGCCAAGAGGTCGAGAGCAAGCGGAAAAAGACCGAGTCGGGCTTTGGCCAGGCCAAGGCGCAGAGCGCGTACCAGCAGCAGGTGGCCGAGATGAACAATGCCAAGAACTCGTACCTCATCGCCATCCAGGTCACCAACAAGCACAAGGAGCGCTACTACCACGAGTACGTGCCCGAGCTGCTCGACTCGCTGCAGGACCTGTCCGAGTTTTGCACGCTGCGCATCAACGACCTGTGGACGACGGCGTCGCAGCTCGAGTCCGGGCTGCTGCAGCGCAGTGTGGCCCTGGTCGACCGCCAGACCCAGGAGATTGCGCGCAACCTGCCGCAGCTGGGGTCCATGATGTACATGCGGCACAATGTTGTGGGCACGTGGCAGGAGCCGGCGGACCGCGTGTTTGAGCCGAGCCCCGTGTGGCACGACGACGACGCCATGGTGGTGGACGAGACGGCCAAGATTTACCTGCGCAACGTGCTGAGCAAGAGCAAGGCGCAGCTGGGCGAGCTGCGGCGCGAAGTCGACAAGAAGCGGCGCGAGGTCGAGACGCTGCAGCAGCTCAAGCAGCGCGTGCGCGAGGGTACCGAGACGCGCGACGAGGTGGCCGTCGTGGGCCAGATGTTTGCGGCGCAGGACGACCTGCACCAGGTGGAGCGCAAGCGCATCACGGCCGAGGTGGAGACGTCGGCGATCACGGCAGCCGTGGGCGACGTGACGCTGGGCGCGCGCAGCCACAACTTCAAGTCGCAGACGTTCAAGATCCCGACCAACTGCGACCTCTGCGGCGAGCGGATATGGGGCCTGTCGGCCAAGGGCTTTGACTGCCGCGACTGCGGGTACACGTGCCACAGCAAGTGCGAGATGAAGGTGCCGTCCGAGTGTCCGGGCGAGCAGAGCAAGGAGGAGCGCAAGAAGCTCAAGCAGGAGCGGCAGGACGCGGCCAATGCGCTGTTGAAGCCGGCGGCGGCAGCAGCTGGCGGCGGGGGGGGAGCGTCTACATCACCTTCGGGCAGCGCGGCCGACCTGGGCCTGGCACGGTCCAACACGCTCAACTCGCTGAGCTCGGGCTACGCGACGAGCGCACACCGGTCGATTTCCGTGTCGGGGGCGGCCCGCGACGACGGCAGCAACAGCAACGGCAGTGCGACTACGGTGAGCGAGCTGCCAGCGCCGGCCGCACGCAAGCGCATCATGGCGCCGCCGCCGGCTGCCTATGTGGCAGAGCTGGCGGGCAGCAGTGCGCCGGACGTGGGTGGCAGCGGCGAACAGAAAGGCAAGATGCTGTACGCGTTCGAGGCCAGCGGCGACGGCGAGCTGACGGTCGGCGAGGGCCGCGACGTCACGATCCTCGAGCCGGACAATGGCGGCTGGATCAAAGTGCGCGCGGGCTACAAGGAAGGGCTGGTGCCCGCGGCGTACGTCGAGGTGCTGCCGGCGGCGAGCGTCAACATTCCAGCAGCCATGGCGCCGCAGCTGACGGGCGCGTCGACGTACTCGAGCGGCTCGTCGGTGCACACGACGGGCACCGGCACCGGCTCGGGTATGGGTGCGGCAGCAAAGAAAAAGGGCCCGGCCGTAGCACCGCGGCGCGGAGCGAAGAAGCTGCGGTACGTCGAGGCGCTGTACGCATACACGGCGCAGAGCGACACGGAGCACAGCATGGACGAGGGCGAGCGGTTTGTGCTGGTCAAGGACGACCCGGGCGACGGCTGGGCCGAGGTCGAGAAGGGGGGCGTGACCAAGAGCGTGCCGGCGAGTTATGTGCAGGCGGTGTAGTTTTTTTTTTTTTGTCTTTTTTTTTTTTTTTGTCTTTTCAAGTTTCTACGGAGTAGCGCATTGCCGGCAGTTTGTTTGGTCTTTTTCTGTTTGTCTGTCTGTAGCATCTTGGATATTGATGCATTTGTTTGCTTGTGAGGCGCAGCGGTGCACTGACGGATGCTGTGTAATCTTCTGTGACTCTGTTATTACTGTCTGTTACTGTCACGGTTACCGTTACGGTCTGTTTGTTGCGGCTGTGACTATTGCGCTTACTGAATTGGTACGAGTACTCGTAAACGTATGGTCACTATGTCTGGCGGTTGCTGGTGATGCTGATTACTCGTACCAACGGCAAAACAAAGACAATGTGAGACCAGCAACATGTTGTTTCATCGAGGACTACGAGTACGAGCACAAGTACATGACCAATGCAGTGCAACTGCATGATGCGTAACGACCTAGTCTCTACTTGTTTCGTGTTTGGCTGTTTCTTCTTCTCCTTTTTGGTTTTTGATATTTGATTCTCTGATTTTGTTCTTCTTTTTCTATCTCTCCTTCTCCCCATCATCTACTCGTAGCCTCACCGTGAAACTGCCTACCGCTCGCCAAACAATCCACCACCAACCCACCCGCTCCCTATCGATCGCCGTCTCGACACCAAAATCCAGGAAAAAGCCGCAGGCTGAAAGCGTACTGGGTACTTGTTGGCCACGGTGGAGATGTGGATCGGAACCAGCGCGTCGAACAAGTGGGTCTTTTGCCAAGTCGCGTTTTCTTTTTTCTACTTTGCTTCAGCTGGGCATTAAAAAGGATTAAAAAAGAGTGACGAACAAGCTGGGCCGTCTTCCGTAGCTTTTTTTCTACGGGACATTAGGAGTACGGAGTAGTCAACAGACATACGAGAATGGCACTCTGCCATTCCGTGGTTACGAGCACACACGAGTCGTACTCCGTACTCAGTAGGGTCTGACTAGGTATGGGTATGGGTACGAATAGTCGTGCAAGAGAATGCATACCTGTACTCGTACGGTTTTGCTCGCTTAGTCATCGTCTCAGTCGCCGTACCACATCAAAACCTGGCACGCCTGATTCTTCCCTGCTTCCCCCATGCATCACAGACCCATGCATCACGCATCACAACATCCATGCGTCCCTCTCCACTGTCTTTCCCCTGAGCATCGTGATTTCCACTGCCAAGTCAGAGCATGGCAGATGGCAAACCGTACGGGGGACGGGTTCTCCTTACTCGTTCTCCGTATTTCCTGCACGCACTAATTTGGCTGACATAAGCACTGCTGACATCGGCTCACCCGTATCCGTACATACGGGTACGAGGTCGGGCTGTTACGAGTAGCTGCATGTCCTCGTATCCTTCGCTCCTGATCGTGTTGACTGTTTACGAGTATTTGCTTGCCTGCTTGTCTGTTTGTCTCTTGTCATTCTTCTGCCGTGTCTAGTCGTCCGCCTCACTATCTCACAACACTTGGCATTGACTCGCATCTGCATTTTATCATCGCCCATCGTTAATTATGCCAATTCAATCGCAAATCATTAGCATTCATCCTCCCATTACTCCAGCACTCCATACGAGTACTCCGTACTTCGTACACAGTATGGGGTGACATTACACGCCGACGTGGGATTCCTGCTCATGTTTTGTCCAGATCAAATTTGCTTATTCCATTCATGTTTATTTACAGAATGTGGGGCCTCTCAGTTCGGTACTTGGCTACGAGTACACACCCTCAGCTCGTCCGTGGTTGGCCAATCGTCGCTTTACGAGTACTCCCCCCCCCTCCACAACTCTTGTTGTTCGTGCCTTCCCTCGATTGGCACTGCCTCTCCTCTGTTCGTTGCTCCTTTCCAATAAAAATGATCTCCTCTTTTTTGGGTTGTGTCTCATTCCTGCCCACATGCGGGTACGGGAAGATACTTTGTGGTGTGTAGATGCATCGAGCAAGATCTTGTACCTTGTTTGTGCACTTTCTGTTCTTGGGCTGTCCCTGTTCCCATCCCGGATCGCACTTCCCTGATTCGTGCTGCCCCTTCTTAAGACCATCGTATCGCCATCTCCTGAGTTTGGCTCTTCTTCTTCTCTCCTCTCTTCTCTCCTTTTTCTTTTCCTCTCTTCTTCTTCTCTTCTCGTCTTCATTCATCTTCTTCAGCATTCTCTCCTTCAGTCATTCAGTCATTCAGTCTTTTGTTGTGCTTTTCGTCGTCTCTCGCTTCGTAATCTTCTCAGTCATTCGCTCATCTCAGATTTTAATTCCAGCTCGTCGATTTCTTCCAGCAACCTTTACAACCACAATCAACAGCCATCATGCGCTACTCTGTTGCCGCCGCCGCTCTGTCGGCTGTTGGCCTCGCCAACGCCAACACCACGCCTTCCAAGACGATCCCCAAGCTCGCTGAGCGTGCCAACTCGCTGCCCACCGTCACTGCCTCGGGCAATGGTATGTTGTGATTACTGTTGAGCTGTTGACCGTTGATGACACCTGCTAACTCATCAGCCTTCTGGGCCGGCAAGACGCGCTTCTACGTCCGCGGTATCGACTACCAGCCCGGCGGCTCCTCGGACGCCACCGACCCCCTGGCCGACGAGGACGTCTGCCAGCGTGACGTCAAGGAGTTCAAGAAGCTCGGCGTCAACACGGTCCGTGTCTACATTACCGACAACTCCAAGAAGCACGACACGTGCATGAACGCCCTGGCCGATGCCGGCATCTACGTCATCCTGGACGCCAACAACCCGCTGTACTCGATCAACCGCGAGAACCCCGGCCCCTCGTACAACGCCGACTACCTGCAGAGCGTCTTTGCCACGATTGACGCGTTTGCCGGCTACACCAACACGCTGGCCTTCTTCTCGGGCAACGAGGTTATCAACTCGACGGCCGAGTCATCGCTGTCGGCGCCCTACGTCAAGGCCGTCACCCGTGACATGCGCAACTACATTGCCCAGCGCAAGTACCGCGCGATCCCCGTCGGCTACTCGGCCGCCGATGTGTCGTCCAACCGCATGCAGCTGGCCGACTACATGAACTGCGGCTCGGACGAGGAGCGCAGCGACTTCTTCGCCTTCAACGACTACTCGTGGTGCAACACCGACTTCAAGACGTCGGGCTGGGACGAGAAGGTTAAGAACTTTACCGACTACGGCCTGCCCATTTTCCTGTCCGAGTACGGCTGCATCACCAACGGCCGTGACTTTGGCGAGATTGCTGCGCTGATGGACTCGGAGATGACCAGCGTGTACTCGGGCGGTCTGATGTACGAGTACGCCATGGAGGCCAACGACTTTGGTATTGCGTCGATTAAGGGCACCACCGTCAGCGAGCTGCCCGAGTTTGCCAAGTTTGCCAGCGCCCTCAGCAAGAACCCGGCCCCGACTGGCGACGGCGGTGCTGCGTCGACGACGCACTCGCAGGCCTGCCCGACGGCCGACGATGCCTGGCTGGTCTCGGAGACGTCGCTGCCGGCCATGCCGACGGCTGCGTCGGCCTACTTCAAGAGCGGTGCCGGTACGGGCCCTGGTCTGACGGGCTCTGGTTCGCAGAACGCCGGCTCTACGGGCTCCGGCTCGGGCTCGGCCACAACCAAGAGCTCGGGCACCAGCACGGCCTCGGCCACGGGCTCCAGCAACGCCAGCCCTGCCCTGATGGGCCCCATGGACAAGAGCCCCCTGTTTGTCTCGGTGGCCGTCTTTGCGTTTACGCTGGCGGGTGCCCTCGTCCTGTAAGGGGTGAGGTGAGGCATGGTGAGGTGATTGTTTGGGTGGGCCGGCTTGGATAGCAAGTCAACCACGGGGCTGATGTTGCGGTTGCGGGTTATGGACAGGATTTGATTATTGATTATTATTCTTTGCTATTGCTGGTTGCCGGTAGCCGGATGGTTTAAGGACCACTGTATAACAGTTATTTTTTCCTACTTGCGGTGTGATAAGTTAATATACGTCACTATCGCATATCTGGTTCTACGTGATCTCATGCAAAGCCGCTGTTGGTAGTTGTCGTAATCTAGGCTCATCTCATCGCATGCATATCGGTCTGTTCTTCTTGTCTCAATTTACGTTGAAATCACACATACGCCTGTTCTTGTCGTTCTTTACAAAGTACGTTCATTTCATTGCACATCACTGTTCTATATTGTCTCCAAGTCTTTTGATGTCTACCACTTTAGTACTTGTCTACGTAGTTGACATGATGTGCTTCCTTGCTGACATGTGAGTCAATGCGTCATCGTATTGTCTTCAGTCTATTGTAGTCATCAAGGCTTACTTTCATAGCAAATCACATTGCATAAAAAAGAAACAATGCTCAACCGTAAACTTTCTCTATTTTCAGGTAGTGCTAATCTAGAACTACATCGTCATCTGGGATACTCTATCGATCACCGTGCATGGCTTTCACTGAAGAAAAAAAGCCGGGAATGCATGGCATGGGACATTTAGGTGTGGCCGACAAGGCCGGTCTGGGGAGCGTTGTCGGGGTTGGTGTTGGTGCCGGCAAAGCCCAGCAGGGTGTTCCACTGGTCGGCGGTGGTGGCGTCGCGCACGCCCGTGGCCGAGACGGTGGCCAGGGCCGAGACGGCGGCGTCCTTGGCGGCCTGGTTGGCGCCGCAGACGTTGGTCAGCTGGTCCTTGATGCGGTTCATGATAATGGCCGGGTTGAGCGCCTCCTCCTGGCCCTTGTTGACGAGGGGGTCAATGGCCTGGAAGGTCTTCTCGGTCTCCTTGCGGCCGTTGAGGCCGGCCTCGAACTTCATCGTCGGCACGCACTTGCCAAAGTCCAGGCCGCTGATGGACGACGCGACAAAGCCGTCAAAGTTGCCCGTGACGGCGTTGGTCACGGCGCCCGCACCAGAGCCGGTCGAGGCCGCAGCGGAAGTAGCAGCAGCGGGGGCAGCAGACGACGCAGCGGTGGCGGCATCCGTAGCGGCAGCGCCGGCAGTGACAGTGACAAACGTGGTGGCGACACCAGCGCAGGCGGACTGCGAGGCGGCAATGGCGGACGAGGCAACGGCAGCAGCCGACGAGGTGGCAGCAGGGGCAGCCGAGGAGACAGCGGCACCGCCCGTGGCAACGGGGGCGGCCGAGGCAGCACCAGTACCGGCAGCGGCACCGCCGGCAGCGGCACCGCCGAGCTCCGAGGCGGCCTGCTTGGCGCCCGAGGCGTCGACAGCGGTAAAGTTGGAGAAGCCCTGGGCGACCATGACCTGGGCGACGCTGAGGCCGGTGGCGTCAAAGGGGGTCGTGACGCTCTTCTTGGAGTTGGCGTTCTCCAGGTCGGAGCCGCCGACGGCCGGGTCGATCAGGGGCACGACACCGCGCAGCTCCTTGGAGGCGGGCAGGGTCGGGTCGGAGCAGATGTTGGGGATGCTGACGACAAAGGGGTTGAAGTTCTGCTCAGCGGCAACGAGGCCGCGCGCAGCCGCGACGGCCTCGGCGCTGGTGCCGAGCTCGGTGATGATCTGGTCGGCCTGCTTGAGCTTGCCGCAAGGGTTGGCGGCGGCCAGCAGGAACTGGATGGAGCCGCCGGCGAGCGTGGCCGCCTGGCCCGACTGGCCGAGGTTGCCGAGGGCGCTGATGGCGGAGATGGCGCCGTTGCCCTGCTCCTGGCCGAAGCGGGCCTGCACAAGGGCAACAAAGATGGAGGCGATGAAGACACGAGACATGTTGAGAGTATTGGGGGGGGTTGAAAAGATGGGGTGATGAAAAGAATTCTAGAAAGGAATATGGAACAAGGGAGTAAAAATGATCTGTTCACAGAACAAGAACGAGTGTGGTAAGTAAAAAAGAAACAAAGTTCACAGAACTTGTAATAAAGAATGGAAGTGGAAAAGAATGAAAGCACTAGGCCTGAAAGTAAGGACGGTCTTGAAAAAGAATGTTGGATGAGGAGAAGGGAAAGGAAACAGAACAAGAGCGAGGCAGACGAGCCTTCTTATAGATGATGGGACGTCGGGAAAAGGACAAAGGATGGGACGAGAGAACAACATGGGAAAATCCTATGGATCCCATACAACACACACACATGCTGCCATCACACGCCATCGGAATCAGACGGACGCACGCAAAAAGGGCCAAATGGCAAAAAGGGGGGCCACCAAGTGGTGATGGTGATACTACCCCCCTTCCATCGTATCAGCCGGGATGCATTTGTATGGAGAAGAGTAAAAACACAGACTTTCTCTCTCTTACACATGGCCGTACGGAGGAGTGAACGTGCGGTGTGGTCTGCAGCAGGCGCCGTGTATCGTACCGAGTACGGAGCAGGAGCGTCAAGGCGGTTCGTGGGCCCCAAGACAGGGCCGCCAAGACCCCTGCGCTGTCATCTCCCTGGCCGGGGATTGAGGCTCTAATACGGTTGTGAGACGCTGAGACGCTGAGAGCGCCGAAAGGGACACAGCCCAAAGAGGAAGGAGTTTGGAAATAAACATTAGGCTAGCGCTAGGCTGCTACGGGAGGCTCTAGGCGGCTCCACCGGTCGGCCCTGGGTGCGCTGTAGCGGAGCTTACAAATGAGAGGAGCTGCAGCGAGTCCGGTTTTTTAAGCGAGGTCTGCAAGATGTGGTTATTCGTACGAGTAGTTATTGAGTACGAGTACTATATGTGGTAGGAGAAGGCAAAAATGTGAGCGGTAAAGAGAACAAGAAAAGAAGAGAGGGAGTGGGAGAGAGAAAAGAACAAAAAATAAAGAGAAAAATAAATAAAAGTGATCAACACATGTCGACAGTCGCTCTCGCAACCGCCATCTCTAAGCGATGTTGCGCATGGAGCCGTCAAGCTCGTGCAGCTGGGTCTGGCGCCGTTGTGAAACAGGGGTCCCAACTGACGATAACGGACAACAAAACCGGGGTCTTACTCAGTACGAGTACTCCGTACTGACTCCGTAGACCGGGAAGCTCCGTCTTAATCTTTCTTTCTCATTCGTTTTTTGTTTTTCTACGACTACGGAGTACGGAGTAGAGTGTTTGTTGTCTGCTATGCTTAATATGCGTAATAAGTGTAGTATCCCTTACACCGCAGTTTGCTGATCTGTTGATTGTTTTTGTTCTTTTGTTCTTTTCTTTTTTCTTCTACTTGTACGGAGTACACCGGTCCTTATTCTTTTCTTCGCCATCTCCTTTTGTTCTTCGTCAATGATCTCCAGTTGTTCCTCCGAGTGCTCGTATTCTCACTGACTCCTGTTTCGTCTCATGTAGGCGCTGGTAATTGTGCTCTGAGCTCCGGATGAAACGTGCCATGACGCTGGAGAATTGTTTACTCAGTACGCGTATGTGGAATCGTGCCAGCGAGCTTGGAAGTGCTTGGAGGACTTGGCGTAGTCAGATGTAAGCAGGTTTTTGGCGGTTGAAGATGAGATATCGTAAGACTATGAACAGATTATGAAGGCATCGAAACAATTGCAAATGAAGTCTAGAATAGTAATTGAAAAAGAAAAGAAAAAAACATAGCAATTGCAAAAAAAA